>PVJH01011423.1:0-68915 GCA_004026705.1 Nesogale talazaci
TTGGGTGTCTTCTAAGGCCCTTTCAAATGACAGCAACCCCCATGCACAACAGCAAGTGTGCCTGCTCTTGTAGCATACTCACAATGGCCGCTATGTGTCAGTCCATTATTGCAGCCACATGATCAAGCCATCTTGCTGAGGCTTTCCTTTTCTTGCTGACCCACCACCCACATGACACCCTTCTCCAGCAACGGGCCCCTTCTCATTACATGTTCAAAGTACGTGACACAAAAAAATTACCGTTTTCACTTCTAAGCAATTATTCTAAATGTACCTATAATATAGTTCGGCTTGTTCTGTTGTCCATGATATATTCAATATTCTTCACCAATTACTAATTTAAATGCATCAGTAACTGCAGTAGGTATACCTATATACCTCTGAACACATACATATACACAGACGATAGAAACATGGCTTTTTGTATGTGTGTAGTTATGTAAAATCAGCAATGGTTGTTAGCTTGAGGCAAAAGTGTCAGTGATACAGAATGAGTAAAATACCCATTTGAGATTCTATTCCATCGAAGGGATTGAAGAGATTTTCAGGAGGACCAGACAAAGCTCTCAAGGGTTTAAAATTAAGAGCTTTGGAATTACATTAGAGTGGAGATATAGATTGTGTAGCGAATTTGGTGAAAATATTAAATATCACTAGACTGTGAATTTAAATTGCATACCAGTTTTCACTTCATGTGAAGGATATCATATTAATCTCTGAATCATCTCTTGATAGTATGCATGGTCTCCAATGCCTGCATTCCTATATTACTGATACAAATAAAAAATACATTTGAACTTGTATGTCAAAATTCCCAAATCCAAATATATTCATAGCTTTTGTGTTAGTCTGGATAGACTAGAGAAACAAATCCAGGGAGACTCAAATGTGTCTAAGAAAGAGCTCTATATAAAGAGTAATTATATATTAAGAAAACTTCTCAGCCCAGTCCAGACCAAGTCCATATGTCTGATATTAACTCATATGTCTGATACCAATTTATGCATTTCTCTTTAACAAATGTACCACATGCAATGACGCACAATACAGGAAGATCATAGGCCAGTGGATCTCTCCAGGTGTCTTGTCAATGGATATGTCTCACAGGGAGTGAGCAGAGTAAATGTTTCCTGCTTCCCAGGAGGAATACCGGAGTTCCCAGCATCCTCAGGAGAAGACTGTGCCCACACAGAGGACTCATTAGCTATGGCTTGATTGACAGAGTCGACTCAACCCCATTGACTCCTAATCCTCAAATTGTCTAAGGTCCTTTCAAATGATAGCAACCCCATGCCCAACAGCAAGATCGGCTGCCTGCCCTTGAGGCACACACACAATGGTTGCAGTATGTCACTTCCACTGCCTTTAACACAAGGCCTCTAATTTTGAGAAAAATCTTTAGCAGACACAGAGTTTGAATTGAGGCAACATTTTTGAAATAAGTTAAGTGTCTAATAACCATGTGTGTTAGTCTGGGTAGACTAGAGGAAAAAATTCATAGACACTCGTATGTGTATAAGAAAGAGGTTTATATACAAGACCAGTTGAATATTGAGAAACCATCCCAGCCCAGTCTAGATCAAGTCCCTAAGTCCGATATTAGCCTTATGTCTGATATTAATCTGTAAAGTCCTCTTTAGGCTCGCAAAACACATGCAATGACACCAAATGCAGAAAGATCACCGGCCAGTGGTTTGGTTGTCTTGTGGATCTAGTGGAATCGTAAGCATCTCAGCACTGGCAGGGGTCTCTGTGTAACTCCTCTAGTTTCTAGGGATGTAGCAGGGTAGGTCCATGTGACTTCTCCTCAGGGATGTCTTGGAGGAAGTCAGCCTTGTCAGTAGAATATTTTCAAGGAAGTGGGCACAGTCTCTCCCACTTCCAAGGAAGGAAAACCAGATTTCTCAGAATTCTCAGAAAAAAGCCAGGCCCACACAGAGGTCTCATTAGCTATGGCTTGATTGACAGGCTAGACTCCACCCCTTCAATTTTGATCCTCAAATTAACAATAGATTATGTAACTACCACACCATGGGAGAGGTAAACATATCCAAAAATTGGAAAATTATATATTAAAGATATTTTTGATGGTAAAATAGGAAAGTATTTCTGCAAAGTAAAACACAGTGTATTATAGTTCCAGCTTTAAAAATTACATAGATAAACACAAGATATGAAAAATGACAACAATTTTGTCCATTTCCATGCATTAAGTTAATGTCTGGGGTAGAACTCAAATACCTAATTGTTTCTGACTTTGTTTTAGCATATAGTATATGCTGAATAAATGGAAACAGTTTTTCACACTAAAGCTCTTATAGTAATTACTTGCAAAGTTAATTTTCTTCCTTAATAAAAGATATTAGAAAGAAGCAAGACTTTTCATATGGTATTCAAGGATAAATATTTATGTTTCATTAGTTTTGTAGGAAGAATGAAAAATTTTGAGCTGTAAATGTTTTTATACATTAAGTTACAACTCAAATTACATTATGAAGCTAAAATCCTCATCAAAAAGTAAACTTTTGTCATTAATAATTTTACATTTTTATATTTCTATGGGGCCTTGTGTATATTTCAATGTTTGGGGTGCAGATGAGAGTGCTATTATTCATTCCTGCTAAGTACTCTGACTGGGAGAAAGAGTTCCTGGCTCCTGAATCTAAGCTGTCTTACTGGGCTGGGCTAGAAGGGGCGTCAGAGTCTTCTACAAAGTACTTCTCCTGAGTTCTGGAAAAGTGTCCTGCCTGTATAGTAGTGATTCTAGAAAAGTGGTTTTCCCAGTTCCTAAGGCATCTCTGAGTTCCCCTGGTGCCTTTAAAGTCAAAATTATATCACTTCCATGCTCAGACATTTCCATTGGACAAACACTGCCCAGTTTCTTTCAGCTGAGCAATGATGAAGAATTAGGCTCCAATGGCAAGTGCCAGTTTAAGGCTAATGGAGAGCAGACTAACAGTCTGCTGCAGGAATCTTGGCCGATAGACACCAGTCAGGCATCTAGGTTAAAGTTTCCCACGTTTGGCCTTAGACTCTGCTCATCAATACCAAGAGTAAAGTGCAGAAATTTTAGTCTGCTAGTGTTACTGTCATGGAAATATCATAAATATGTGCTTTAGAACATAGAAATGTATTTTCTCACAATCCAGGAAGCTGTAAATCTGAATTCAAAGCACTGACTCTAGTGGAAAACTCTTTGTCTGTCTGATTTTGGGGAAAATCCTAGTCTCACTTTCTAGCTCCTATTCCTCAGAGATCACCCCCTGTTGTTTTTCTGCTATTTTGGCTTGATCTTCATGGAGATAATGTACCCTTTTCTTGTCTCAAAAGTGACGAGGTTTAAGACTTATCTCACAGTGATATTTACATAGCAAAGAGAATCCTGCTGCCCCAAAGAAGTACATCCACAAATATACATTTAAAAACTCACTGACAAAGAGTTGACTCTGATTCTTTGGGTCAGAATTAATAATTCTTATTAGTTTATACTTTTTGTCATTAATAATTTTACACTTTTATATTTCTATGAGGCCTTGTGTATATTTCAATGTTTGGGATGCAGATGAGAGTTAAATTAGAGGGCACAAATCCATGATGCTCACCTTCCCGACATGATCACTGAAGACAAATGAGTGCATAAGTAAATGTGAAGAAAACTGAGGGTGCCTGGCTATCAAAAGAAATAGCATCTGGAATCTTAAGGACTTGAAGGTAAACAAGCAGCCACATAGCTGAGAAGCCACAAAGCCCACTTTGAAGAAGCACAATAGGCTGTGTGATCACGAGGTGTTGATGGGATCAGGTATCAGGCATCAAAGAACAAAAAAATCATATCATTGTGAATGAGGGTGGCTGTGTGGAGTGGAGACCCAAAGTCCATCTATAGGCAACTGGACATTCCCGAAGGGTCATGGGGAGGAGATGAGCCAGTCAGGGTGCAGTGTAGCAATGATGAAACCTACAACTTTCCTTTAGTTTGTTAATGCTTCCTCCCTCTTACAAATCTGGCTAGACCAGACCATGTACACTGATACAGATAATAGCTGGGAACACAGGGATTTCAGGACAGATAAACCCCTCAGGACCAATATTGAGAGCAGACATACCAGGATGGTAAGGGAGATGTGGGGGGAGAAAGGGAGAACCAATCACAATGATCTATATATAACTCCCTCTCAGGGGGATGGACAACAGTGAAATGGGTGAAGGGAGACATGGGTCAGTGTAAGACATAAAAAATAATAATAATTTATAAATTATCTAGCATTCCTGAGGGAGGGGGGAGGGGAGGGATGGGGAAAATGAGAAGCTGTTAACCAAGGATTCAACTAGCAAGAAAATGTTCTGAAAATGATGATGACAACAAATGTAAAAATGTGCTTGGCACAATGGATGGATGTGATGAGTTCTATGAGCCGCCACTAAAATGACTAAAAAAATTCCTTCTGAGCACCTACCAGAGATATGAACAGCATTGTCCTCAGACAGTGCATTGGAAAGTGGATGACCTCCCCACCCATGCCTAACCTAGAGAGTGGCAATCTCCTTTAGGAGAATGCTTCGGTGTGTCCTTGATGGATGCCCCATTGGGGTCTCATAATCATGAGTCATACCCTGACTGCCTTGGTTGGAAGGCCCTGGACTAACCTTGTAAGCTCATCTGCTTAGCATCATTTTTGTGTCCCAATCATGGTCCTGAATGCACTTCTGAAATCCCACCTGTAACTGTGTGTTTGCTTTGCTCTTTTTTAGTCTTTGAATTTTAGCACAACCTTGCATTCCTTGGTAAATTCACGCTAATTGTCTCCTTTGTCCAAACAATATGTCTTTGTCCTGTCTTTATCCCGTTTTATGATGTAATAATAGAGGCTTTCCTTACATGATATTTGAGACTTGAGCTTTGTTGTACTTTAGAAAGCAGAACCGCCACAATGTTTACAGCTTAGTCGGTAGTCTGCATTACTTTTAGTTTGAATTCCATAAAATGGTTGATTTTATAAGCCTCAAATGATTGGCTATTGGTCATTTCTTTTCATAAGCTTCGATCTAATAGCTCCTGGGACACCAGTGACTTTAAAAAAGTGAGGTCAAGTCTGGTACTTTGGACCTTGTGTACAAGACAACCCTCCCCCTCCCCTGGGTGGGTGGGTGGGGGGGAGAATCTCTGTGATAAGAAATGAAGAGAATGCTGAGAGAGCCGTCATAACATGGTACTAGTGTGAGTGGAGGAGGAAGGGAAAGAAGGTGGGAAAGAAACCTCAAGCTGTTGTTCAGTATCAGGGAAGTTTGGCAAAGTTGTAGGAGAGATCTGGAGTCCTGGGTCTCCCAGGAATTTCTTCCATTGGCAGAAAGCAACTCCAGGAGGCATGCCCTTGGTGAAAAAATAGGTCTGAGCTGCAGCTGGGCCCCAGTCAATTAGCTCCCTGTAGATGGAGGTCAGCCAGGCGCATTCTGCTGACAACACACCTGGACACAAACAGATCTGCCCTCTGGGTTGTCCAGACGTCGCTGACTTCATTGCTGTCCCTTCAGTGTCTACCCTCATGTTAACTCTCTCCTGGTCTTGTTGATCATCTTCGCTCCTTGGCTTAATTTGAGGCCACTCGAGTGAGCTTTATAAGCAAATCCCAAAGACCTGGTGGTTAAATCACTCAGATTCTTATCCATCAAATCACCGAAACCTCTGTGGGAGAAAGATGGCGTTTGCTTCAAGAAAAAAAATCACCACCCTAGGGACCCTATGAGAGCAGTGATACTCTGTCCTATGGAGTCACTATTGCATTGGAATCCCCCTGAAGGCAGTGAGTTTAGCTCGTGGACCCTTTATTCTCTTAGTGATTGGACTTTATCTTTTTAAATTTTTTTATTAAAAGATGATTTTATTGGGGGCTCTTACAGCTCTTATAACAACCCAATACATCAATTGAGTCAAACATATTTGTACATAAATTGAGTCCTTGATATCAGCCCCCCCATTCTCGTGATCCCTTGATAAATGATAAATTATTACTATTTCCATATATCAAACCAACCACTGTCTCTGCAGAAGAAGAGTACTGTGCACATCGGACTGTGTTCCCTTCTTTTCCAGAAAATCATTGACTCGTCTGGAAACTTGGTTCACTTTTTAGAAGAGGGGCTGCTTTAATAAATCAAACCAAAGTCTCTTATTCCCTATTCCCAAGATGGAGATTCAGTCTTAGGAAAATCTGCATACAAAATGAGGCTCTTAAAATATGCTGTGGGTGACCTTTTAAATGTCTGTGTTTAGTAGCTTTGCTTCCTTTATGAAGAGGGAAATGTTCTTAATAGACTTTCCAGATAAATCCACTAATAGTCTATTACTGAAAAATTCACAATAACAAAATGAACACTCACAATATGTATAGATAAAAATATCTTTTAAAAATTGTGCTCAATTCTTATGATTGACTTGAGAATTTTAGAAGTGAAATTTGTGATGAAATAATGCTAAAGCATCAGAAATATAAGATTCATTTTAGAGCAGAGTACTTAGTCACAAAGTTAAAAAGAGAATTGAGTAATGATGGAAATAAATCAAGTACGCTAACTTTGACTTAGCATAGTTCATTATAAAAACCAAAAGAGTGTATGTATGGCTTGTGAGAAAAGAGATCAGCATGTTATCTTCATTATTTCTTATGTATGTATCTACTTTTCCATTAAGCATCAGGTCTTTTGGATAATGTTTAACTGATGTTAGTAAGTATATGTAAATCGAGTCTTTGTGTTAAAAAAAAAGAAAGGCAACCAAATCAAAGGGGTGAAACAGACTTGGATTATCCAACTTGAGGAGGAGACTAAAATCATTCATGGGAAGCATCCAGAAGATCTGGCAATCATGCCCTTGCACGTTCCTTACAAGACACAGTCTTACACAATTCTTCCATTCACTCATGGAATCATGTCTGCTGGCCACCCATGCTCCCTGAAGAGAGGTTATGGCACTGACTTGCATCAGAAGATGTGATGGATGAGCAGGGGATAACACTCAGGAGGGAGTTCACTGCCTTTGGCTTGGTTGAAAGTCAGATGTGCCGGAAAATAGCAGAAAATAAAACCATGTTGGAAGAAACTAAAACCCCTTTTTAAATCTCTGAAGGAATCAAAACCTACAAATATGATGGTGAGATGATGGAGCTAATTTGTAAGTTAATTTATCAAGAACAGGCATGGGAGTTCAGCTCTGCAGGCAAGGGGAGGCGCTGAAGAAGAACAATGGTTTAGCTTGCCCATTTGGGAAATCACATAGAGAATCAACTCTAATTCTAAAAGCACAGCTGGAAAGATAGGGAAAGTGCAATCCTCTTTTAAACTCTGCATTGTGATCTGGCTACAGTTTGATGCGATGTTAGAACATGACCTTCTTAAAAGAGTAAAACAAAAAAAAAAAGAAAATGATCTAATATATCAGCATGCACATGTAATTAAAGATGCTAAAACCTAACAGTGTCACTGAAAGCTTAAATCAACAAGCTTCATACACTGAAAGCTTAAATCAACAAGCTTCATAGGGATTTGCAAAATTCTTCTGTTTGCACCACCTTTTACCGAAGTTGCATTTACTGCCATGAAGAAAGGGATTGTGTGCTCATGACTGGGAGATTCCCTTCATTTTGGAGTTAGAGTGCTACTGAGTTTGTGCTTGCGCCTACTGGTTCTACTACCTGGATTTTTGCAGTAACTCCTTTCAATTATTTAAAATAAATCCTCAGTAACATGCAAGGAGTACATAATAGTTGAAAGACATTATGTCCTTGCCTGGGTGAATAGGACATTGAACTAGCAGTTAAATATGTATGTAAAGAAGCAAAGCCTCAAAGTAAACTTCATAAGTATATGAACAATTAAAATAGGTTGTTGATGATGTAGTATATATAAACCTAAGTATGATGATCACAAAATTCCATCACTTTAAAATCCTAATCTTACTGTGGACAGTGTAAGATATGAAGATAATAATAATAATAATCTATAATTTATTAAGGGTTCACAAGGAGGAGATAAAAGAACTGACACCAAGGGCTCAACTAGAAAGAAAATGTTTTGAAAATGATAATGGCAACACATGTACAAATGCACTCAATACAATTGATGTATGGATTGTTATAAAAGCTGTAAGAGTCCCCAATAAAATTATATATACATTTTCTATTTCTCTGGAGGTTTGAGATATGTACGTAAACAATTATCATTGTTGGGTAGGTGTTAGTGACATATTTCAGCTCACTGAGACTCTGGGATGGAGCAGAACTGCCGCATCCATTTTCTAGGCTGTAATCTTGAAGGGATCAGATCGTCAGGTATTTCTCCTGCAGTGTCCCTACAAACACTCCAAAAAACCAAGCTTACTGTCGTCCAGTCGATTCTGACCGAGCGTGACCCTATGGTTGGTAGTTCTGTACTCCTGACCTTGTGGTTTCCCATCCAGCTTGTCAAACCACTGATACGGGTTAGCAGCTAAGTCCTTAACTGTTATGCCGCTAGGACTCTAAACTAATTACACTACAAAGTAGAAAGTGAAGAGTATTGCAAGAAAATTATGGGGAGCTTAATTATAATTCTGAACACAACAGCGTGATTATTTGCATTGTGTGGTGAGAGTCAAAGTCTCGGGGAAGTGGGTAGTAATATAAACATCCATCAAAGATGATGGAAAGAGATTTCCAGGAGAAACAAGGTTTTGTCATGTTATAAATTTCCCAGTATGTATGAAATTAGCAGATGATTCAGTGGGGCTCGCATGGAGGAGCCATTGAAAAGAGTCCAAGGAGATAAGGTTGGGAAGAAAGGGTATGACAATTCCTGGGACCCTGAAAATACCAGGAACCAGGAGGTGGACATGGCTAAATCGTGATGATCCTCAGAATGTTTGTGAGCAAATAAGTCCCCTAATCACAGACATTCTGTGGATCTTCATTGCCTAATAAATGAAGGCCCTTAGTAAAAAACTGTAATCAGGGAAAATATACTGTGAAATGCATTAGAGATGGATGGGATTCTGATGTCAGGGAGACCCATAAGCATTTTTGAAAGATCATGTCTGAAGTAGGAAAGAAGTGCTAATATTGTTGTTTTAGATTCCATTAAGTCCATTTGGACTCAAAGCAGCCAGATGTAAAACACAATAAAACGCTGCCAGGCTGAGCCCTGGTGGCATAAGTGGTTGAGTGCGGGACTGCTGCCCGCGGGCTTGGCAGTTCAAATCCAGCGGCGGCTCTCAGGAGCAACACTGGGTAGTGCCCTCCACCACCAGAGGCAGTGATGTCCACTCCTCCCCCCCAACCCCCCCCAAAACAAACAAACAAACAAACAAAAAACCCCGAAACACTGCCTTGTCCTGTGCCATCTTCACAACCATTCCTATCTTTGACCTTATTATTGAAGCCACTGTGTCGGTCCATCTGATGTAGGGTTTTCCTTTTTTCCTCATGGACTCTGTGCTTGACCAAGCATGATGTCTTTCTCCACAGGCGGGTCTCTTCTGATAATGTGAGGTGCAATCTCATCACCCTCACTCCGAAAGAGTATTTTGGCTTAACTCTTTCCAAGACAGATTTCTTCATTCTTCTGGCAGTCTATCCAATATCTTTTGCCAACACCATTAGCCATAATCCCAAGGCATCAATTCTTCCTTAGTCTTCTTCATTCATTGTCTGACTTTCACATGTATTTGAAGCAATTGAAAAAAGCATAGCTTGAGTCAGGCACAACTTCTTCCTCAAAATGACATGCTTTTAGCACTTTAAAGAAGCTCTTTGCTGTGTATTTGTCTGACACAATATAACATTGGATTTCTTGACTGCTCCTTCTGTGGGGCTGATTGTGGACCTATGGAAAATGAAATCTGCGAGGACTTCGCTCATCTCTCCCCTTATCATGATAGTCCTTATTGGTCTTGCTGTGAAGACTTTTACTTGTTTCCTTTAAGTTGAGGTGTAATTTAAACTGAAAGCTTTTTTTCTTTGATCTTGATCAGTAAGTGTTGGATGAGAAAATTGTTTGCAAAGATGTTACAGACATACAGTACAGTATTTCATTGAAATTTGATGAATTGAAACAGTGTGTAAGAGGAAAAGGAGTGAGAGTCAATGCTAATTTTAAAATCTTCACACCTGGGAAGAGGATCGTTAGTAGGAATGAAAGAGCCAGGAGGAGATGGTTGGGTGGAGAAGGAGGCCCGTATCTTGAGTGTGAAGTGCACATGGGACAGGAGGGTGGTTTCAGGAGGCAGCTGGCAATATCGAACTGCATTTTACAAAAGAGATCAGATCTCAGATTTCTGATTTGGAGGCTCCCTCCAGAGTATGAGTTGAATTCAGGGCATTTAATAAGTTGTGCCGGGCAGAAAGACAATAGAGAAAGAGAAGGGACAAGGATGCTGGGCAAAAACTTGGATTATCAAAACCAGCACGTCAGGAAATAAAAAAGGAAAAAAAGACAAATATTCAAAGTTGTGGGAACAGACTCTGGGACAGGTAGGAGAATCTGGTCCACAGAGGATAGCTGCTAGGAGAGTTAAGAATTAAGGATTTTCATTTGATAGGTGATTTCTACATGGATATTAGGCTTGTCATAAATATGATTGATTAAAATTTTTCTGAAATATGCAATTGTCTAAGAGTATATAAAACCTCATTTTAAAAAATCTCCATTTGCAAATAATTGCCATTTTAATACTCCTAATGGGCACATGCAGTGCTAACCTTTTTGAATGTTTTGCTTTAATCTAATACTCAGTGAAGTGCATGCCTTTATTTTGTCATTTTTACAGATATCATATTTTATATGCAGTTTCTGTGGCAGTCATGTATTCATGCCAATTTCATGATGGGGGGGGGTAGGAGTGGAGTTCAGTCTGTCAATCTGAAGATAGCCAATGAGACCTCTCTGTGGGCATGGTTTTCTACTGAGAATTCTGGGAAATCTCGTGATTTTTCCCCCATGGAGGTGAGAGACTATGGACTCAGTCTCTTGGAGACATTTTACTGACAAGACACAAGGCTGATTCCCTGTGAGCCATCCCAGAGGAGAAGCCACATGTGGGCCTACCCTTATGGACCCAGACCTTTGAAGCCAGTAAAAACACATGGAGACTCCTGCCATTGCTGAGAGGCTTCTACCACCACTGGCTTGTGATTGTCCTGGTGTCATTGCATGTGTTTTGTGAGTGTGAAGAGGACTTATTGTGGCAGTCATGTGCTTATGTTAATTTTATGATTGAAATGTAGGGTTAGAGTCTAGCTAGTTAATCTGGAGATAGCCATTGAGTAGCCAATGAGGCCTTTATGTGGGCATGGCTTTCTCCTGAGACTTCTGGGAAATCTCGCGATATTTCCCTCGTGAAGATGAGAAGCTACCTTCTCTGGTTGTTGGGAGTTAGTCTCAGAGAACATGAATCACGGATAAGACAAGATGGCAGCCTCCGAGAAGATGGAGGAGCCGGCAGAGAGACCACATGGCTTTGCCCTGATGGAGCCAGACCTCTGAAGCTGGGGCAGCCACATAGAGACCTCTGCCAGCGGTGAGTTGCTTCTGCTGTTGATGGACCCTGAGCCCTGGAAGTGAGGAGTCATGTGGAGACCCCTGCCAGCACTGGGATTCTGCACCCACTGACTTGCGACTTTGTGGGTTGGAAGGAGACTTTATAGACTGATTGAGGGCATATGGGTTAATATCGGACTTATGACTTTGAACTGGATTGGGCTCAATGTCCTGTTCCTCTTGTATATAAACCTTTTCCTTATATCTATATGCATGTCTATGAAATTTGTTCCTCTACTCTACCTGGACTAACACACTTTTGGATTGATATTGTACATATGGGCTAATATTGAACTTATGGACTTGGACTGGACTGGGTTGGGATGCTTTCTCAATGTTCCATTCCCTTTGTATATAAACCACTTCCTTATGAATTGTGTGCTTATGAATTTATTTCTCTTGTCTACCTAGACTAGCACAGTTTCTTTCATTATAATTATATATTATTTTCAACTTTCCCTTAATTTTTCCTCTTCTATGTCATTTGAACCAAATGTTCATTTAACAATGGAAAAAACTTTGGAATAGGTTACCTTTTATAATATTACAATCTATAAATAGCAAGAGTGTTTGAATATAATGTGACAAATGGGAGATTAAAAGAAAAAGAAGTTTATTACATTGGTCTTTTAGACATGTGACATCAGGTCCTCATTCACAAGAAACCAGGCACAGAAACCAATACATTAGGCCCACAAACATTTCTGTCATACCTGTATTTTCAAGGACAGATCAAATATATACAGTGATAAAGAACTTTAGAATAAAAAAAACTTTAGAATGAAGAATGAAGGGAAGTGGAAATGTACATGATTTTGTATTTTTAAAAGTAATAAATTAGTTTTGGAAAAATTTCTTATTTTGATTCAATCTCTAGTCATAACTCATTTATGAATAGAGCGTTATTTGAGGCTTTTCATGGTTTTCATTAAGAATGAAAGTTTTATTAAAAACAAGTCTCTGCAAGCATGGACTTGGTCATTCTATCTATTGAGTTTGTTGGTTATTTGGGTAAACATTCATAAATAGTCACAAGTTAGTTATGCAGAATATTATTTATTTCTGTTTTTCATTTCCCTCTGTCTCTCATATTACCATACAGACTCTCTTTTTCTTATTTCAATACTTGTTGCTCTTTTGGCTAGAGAACAAAATCAAGAGGTAAATGGAAGGGAGTCCTTCAAGCAGAGAGAGACTGAAAAATGTGCTATTCTTATTTTAGCATAACCAAATCAAGACAGGGGAGAAATAGGGAGTGAATAACAATGAGTACAAGAAAGAAGAAAGTGTTCTCAAATTGATTGTGATGAGGATTGTACAACTCTTTTTAATATGCTTGAATTATTGAATTTTAATCATATTTAAAATGATTGAGCTATTGTATAATAAAAATTTTTAAAAAGAATCATCTGTTCAAGTGCATTGACAGCTTCCTCATGAGTCTTTGAGCTTGTTATTTGTTGATATTACCTGCAACTTGGATTTATGCAATGTGATTTTCATATGATAAAAATTATATGTCTCTGTGGCTTAAGAGTTAGATAGCAGATTTCCCTACACTAGTATTGTTTTCAGGAATGGTGGAGATTGGTGTTACATTTATTTTTCATTTACAGATGGAGCATTTATTTATTGACTACCATATGTCGGGAATGTTAGTTCCAGTACATGGCTTTGATTTGAATAGCTGAATGGCTTCAATCTCAGATATCCTTGTCTTCAGTATAAATGTACACAATATGGATTTTGTAATTGTGTGCTATTCTTACACCAACCAAATGTCATCCCTGAGTTTCCTATGCATTCAGCCTCAGTGCTGTGTTAGACAGATGATCTCTAGTATATGGAATTTAGGACAGGGGATACGTATGAATATTTGTGAGGAAATTATAATTTTGGAGGCATTACCATTATTTTAAAAAGCTGGACTTAAACTGCTATAACAAAGTACTACACATTGGGTGGTTGATATCAAGGGCTTATGTGGAAAGCAGATGTTTTGAGAAAGATGTGGGCAACAAATGCACAAATGTGCTTGACACATGGATGCATGTATGGATTGTGATGAGAGTTGTATGAGCCCCCAATAAAATTATTTAAAATGTAGTTATTTACTGACTCACAGTTCTTTTTTTTTTTAAAATGCGACTCATAGTTCTGAAGGCAAGACATTCAATCACAGTATTCAAGTGATTCCTTTTGATGGCTTTGAAGAATCTGTTCTACACCTCTCACTGGCTATTCATTTAAAAAAATCATTTTATTGGGGCCTGATACAACTCAGCACAATACATACATACATCTATTGTATGTGAAGCACATTTGTACTTTTGATACCATGATCAAAACATTTTCTTTCTACGTCAGCCCGTGGTTTTGGCTCCTCCTTTTTTCACTCCCTCCCGACTTTTCCCTCCCTCATTAAGCCTTGATAATTTATAAATTATTATATTTTTGTAATATCAAATGCTATCCAGTGTCTCCCTTCAACCACTTCCCTGTTGTCCGTACCTCAGGGAGGAGGCTATATGTAGATCTTTATAATCGGTTCCCCCTTTCTTATCCACCTTCTCTCCACCCTTCTGGTATTGCCCCTCTCACCACTTGACCTGAAGGAACCATCTGCCCTGGATTCCCTGTGTTCCCTCCTATCTGTACCAGTGTAACCAGTCTAACCGGATTTGTAAGGTAGAATTAAGATCATGATAGTAGGAGAGAAGGAGCATTTGAGAACTAGAGGAAAGTTGCATATTTCATTGTTGCTACACTGTGTCCTGACTGGCTCATCTCCTCCTTTTGACCCTTCTGTAAGGGGATGTCACTTCTACTGCAGATAGACATTGGGTCCCCAATCTGTACGCCTCCTAATTTATAATGATATAATTTTTAGTTCTTTGATGCCTGATACTTGAATCCATTACACAAGCTGGTGTGCTGCTTCTATGTGGGCTTTGTTGCTTCTGTGCTAGATGGACACTTGTTTATCTTCAAGCCTTTAAGACCCCAGATCAGGAGTCCTCAAAATTTTTAAACAGTGGGTCAGTTCACTGTTCCTCAGACTTTTGGAGGGCTGGACTATAGTTAAACAAAAACAAACTATGAACAACTTCACTGCGGGCCTGAGATGGGTTGGCTGGTAGGACAGCGATGGCGGCAAAACAGCTGGCAGGCTGGATAAAAGGCCTCAGTGGGCCACATGTGGCCTGTAGGCCATAGTTTGAGGACCCTTGTCCCAGATGCTATTTCTTTTGATAGCCAGGCGCCATCAGTTTTCTTTACCACAATTGCTTATGTACACCTTTGTCTTCAGTGATCATATCAGGAAAGTGGGCATGCAATGATATGATTGATAACTACTTCCATTGATACCTTGTGGTCACACAGGTTGGTGTGTTTCTTCCAGATGGACTTTGTTGCCTCTGAGCTATATGGCCACTTGTTTACTTTCAAGACTTTAAGACCCCAGATGCTGTATCTTTGATAACCGGGCACCATCAGCTTTCTTCACCACTTTTGCTTGAGCACACATTTGTCTTCAGTGATTGTGTCTGGAAGGTGAACATAAGGAATGTCAATTTAATAGAACAAGGTGTTCTTGCATTGAAGAACTACTTGATTGGAGGTCCAATATCCATCTGCTGCCTTAATACTAACCCTATAAGTATGTGCACATAGATTTACTTCCTCATGATCATATATAAATGTATTTACCTATGTTCATGCCTGTATTTAGACCTCTGAAAATGCTCCTTGCCTCCCAGTTTTTCTTCTATTTACTTTTACTTTCCTCTTGTCCTACCATCATTCTCATCCTTCATTTGGGTTTCAGTAGTATCTTTCTGTTACATTACTCTTGAACAGTTCTTATCAGACCTCCCACACCCACCTTGCCACTGATTTTGGATCATTTGTTGTTCCTTTGTCCCTGGGATGGTCACCACCACCTCCTTTTCCCCACCTTCCCATCTCCCATGTGTCCTGCCCACCCCCCGAACTATCGTTTCTGTTTTTTTCTCCTCCAGACTGTTCATTCAGCCTATATTATCTAAATAGACTTGCAGAGATAATAACAAGTACAAAAAAAACCAAGATGTCACAAGATGAAATGACAAAAAAAAAAAAAACCAAAAGGATGATAACAACAAAAAAACCAATGTCCGGAAAAATATATGAATGAGTGAAAAAAAATAACAACAAAAGAAAAACCTGTAAATAGTTCAAGATCTGTTCATTGATGTCCAGGAGTGTATCCCAGTTGAGTCGATGGGGTGCCACATCCTGACTCTAGAGTATATCCTTAGCACTCTCTCGGGAACTCCAGGCTCTGCCCCTCCTGCTGCTCTGCTGCATGCCCTTGCCTCAGAGTGGTGAGGTAAGAATGGGTGCACTCCCGACCCTGCTTCTCCAGTGTTGTCCCCATAGGGCCTTGGGTCAGCAAGAGACACTCACCAGGTATTCTTAATGATCAATATTCTTTTGTCTATAAATCACTCTTCGTTGCCTCTTCCTTTATAGGGCTATATTTCCTCTGTATACATCTGTTCTTGTCTCTTCCATTTTATAAGAACTTTATTCAGATTTGATTAGGGCCCACCCTATAACCCAGGCACTGGGGTAAGACTTCGATATATATATATTTGACTTCAATATATATATATTTCAATATATTTTGCAAAATTCAATCCATAACAATCTCTGAGCTAGAACATTCCACTGATATTGGTACATATTGGTTGATTTTTTTTGAGTAGATTTCTCCATAGTTCAATTAGTACTGTAGTGTTTTTTGATGATTGATTTTAATATTTTAAATCATCTTTATATCATTAACATCAAGCATGGTATTTATTTAATAAAACTTTATTGTTCTCAAATATTACAAATATGACAAAGGGTGATCAATTGATATATTATTTCCCACCTCACAAGAAACATTTTAACATGTTGTAGGAAACATTGTTTTAAAAGATTTTCAGGCTCTTCAAAAACACATTTCCTTTAGTTAGATTTAAACAATTCTGTGCTTTTAAAAATCATGTATCTTAATATAGCTAACTTGAATAATGAAATTATGTTTTAGAAAACATAATTTATAGTCTAGTCTCATGTTCTCACTTCACTCCATTAATTCAAATGTTTGAAGTGCTATATTGTTCTCCATGTGACTTCTTACATACATAGTCTAAGAGAGATCAATTGAGAATTGGGTCAATGCTTATGAGCAGTGAAAGTAGTTAGTAAGTATGTAAGTATGCTGTGACATAACAATTTAAATTTATTTACATAATGTACTTTACTAATAAAGTTAATTTCAAATAAATATCTGTTAAATTTTCTAATAACAAGCTCTTTTGGGTAAGGAAATGATTTCCCAGCATGATGGTGAGAGCAGCGTTCCCTCCAGACATTTGGACAGGCGTTGATGAAGTACTAACATACATGGCAGGAAAGAAAGACTAGACTAAAGAACCCTTGGGTGAATAGCCCATTATATCTTTTCCATCTGCTCAATGTTCTTCACATGCTGTCTTTCTCTCGGAAAAGCCATTTGGCCACTGGGGGTCTCTGTTTCTCTATACAAATTTAACAAGAAGATTATGAGTTATTATTTATGAAGAGAACTATTTTTTTTCAAAAACACTAGCTTTGAAGAAGACAGACCAATAGATTGTATTTTTAATAGTCACAAAATGTGTGTAATTTTCAGTCACTATACACAACAGAAGATTTGCAGTTTTCTTTAGCCTGTATAAGATAAAGTGACTATCCATATTTCAGAACACCAATAGCATTGTCTACAGAATTATTTCTATTTAAGTGACAAATCAGTGATTATAATTGTTGAATTGATTTTGCCTTTCTGCATTTACATGCGTGGAAAAATGTAGACATTTGGCCTCAAAACAAATGAAATACACTGGTCTGAACTTCCTTTCTCTAGTATAAAAGGTGGATGGAATTACAATAATGCTTTTAAGTATTTTCAGACTTGTAAACATTAAAATTGAAACTGGAATTTGAGGTTTAAAATATTGAAAATGCTACTATTCTTAGGAGGAATGCCCCATAATCATACACGTTAATATTGGGCATTCATTTCAATGAAAATAAATGACTGAGTACTTAGTCTATCTAAGACAATCTCTGTATGGGATAAACAGACAAGGAGAACAAATCTGTTTAGAACAGATTTCTAGCAGGTAGACGGTGGGGAACAAGACAAAGATAAAGGAAATTATCACATAGTACAAATAGTTTCTATGGAGCTACGGAGGCTAAACATGGAAGAGATCATGTTGCTGCTCCAAGAATAACAGACAGATTTCTATGGGTGTGATGACACTGAGGTAGGTGGGCTTTCGACGGACAACTATTTGCTGGGAGCAGATGGGGGAAGCACGTAGGATGTTGGGAAATAGCAGGTGGTTGACATTGATTGCAGGACAGAGCCCAGTGATGTGAGGTGACAGGGTCTGGGTTTTACATATCAGCTTGAGGGTTTTGAGTTTAATTTAAAGGTGTAAAGTTAGAAAATTGGAGATAATATTTAATGAATACCTATATAAGCCAAGCTCTGTGCTGTTCTTCAGGACAATCTTGTAAAATATAATCATCACGTATAGACGGAGAAAAGTAGTTTATCAAAAGTGATCATTTGTCATCAAATTGTTGGAAGGAAGACATATTTTGTCAGCTCAAAGATGCCCCTGAAGGAGCCCTGGTGACAGAGTGGTTAGGAGTTGGGCTGGCAAGGCCAGCAGATTAAAGCCACCAGTGACTCCCTGAGAGAAAGCTGGGGCTTCCTAGTCCTGTACTGAGTTACAGTCTCGAAGCCCTCGCGGGCAGTCATACCCTGTCCTATAGGGTGGTCGCGATGTGTCAGCATCGGCTCAATGGCAGGCAGAAGAGGACACTTTTCTAAGGCAAACCATTTTATTGTGTATCTCCATAAATAAGAAAAACGGTACTAAGTTGAATTAGGACACACCACATATTAGAAGATGTTAAAGTGTTTGAGTGTCTCTGCGTGGTTTAAGGCTGTGCCTTTGAAGCGAGACAGCTCAAGCCATTTTCGAGGAACCAGAGGAAGAGACCGAGGCCAAAGAATGATGTCATCATGGAAAGGAACTAAAGAAATCTCCCCCATTGTCATGAAGTTGGGTTGTCTTGCCAGCAGTTGACCTCCGGGGATCTAGGAACGATGTAGAGGGGAGGATCATTGGAGCGGAGCCTCTGTGCAGCCTGTAAAACAAGCAGGCAGCTTGGCTCATAATGTGAGAAGCGAAGCAATGGGGCACCTGGGAAGAGAGACTGTTCTGGGAAACCATGAGTCAGCTGCATACAATAGAAACGAACATTTAAAAGATTGTCATTTGGTGGCATTTTCAATTTCCTGTGGAGATGCGATCAGTAGAGTGGAGCACAGAGTCACTATCATAAGCTCTGGCTTTGAACAGGCCTGGGGTAGAAATGTAATTCTGACCCTGTGTCATTGGGCATGAAAGTGACCTTCTGTATCTCAATATGCCTTTGTGAAAAATAATGTTATGTGTAAAATAAAAAGTACAGTGGCTTCATAATGATGATGTTAAATTATGTACAAAGATTATTTTTTGTCCAATAATAGATATAAAAGTAGACTGTGATGAATGATAGGTGTTCTTATTGCAAGCCGTTTGAATATTACATGTTTGTGACTGGATATGAACCTAATTTCTTTCCAGAGTCTTTTTTTGAAAATGCATAACAATGTAAGCTCCTAGATCTCATATACAACATGTTTTTGGTATACTCACACTGAGCTCATCGCCCAGAGTCAGTTCTGAAGCATAGCATCCCTGTAGGCTGCGTAGAACTAGCCTGAGTTCTAAGGCTGTAAGTCTTTACTGAACAGAGAGCCTCATCTGTTTTCCCTGATGTGACTGGTAAATTCGAACTGCAGACCTTTGGTTAGCAACCCAATATGACCCCAGGACTCCTAGATGGGGCATTATTAATTCTTATATTTTCATCAACATCAATAGCTAACATCGATGGAACACAACTGCGGCAGAAGTGTGTAAAACACATAATGTCGTTTCATCTTCAAGGCTTACCTTTGAGATAGGAACTGATTAATCTTGTTTGAGAGAGGAGGACCTTGAGGTCCCCAGCCTACCTTGACTCCTGGATTTTGTTCTCAAGTTTGAGGCTCACCTCTGCCCACTATATTGGAAGAAGCATATATTTAAAGACGTGACCCAGTCTCTTGGCTGGGGCTATGTGTCTCTGAGCTTTTCCATATCGAAGTCCACCCTCCTGACCCACTGTGGTGATGGGCCGTTCTTTGATGCTTAACCAGATTGTGGCAGTGCAGCAGGAGCAGTGACACCAGTAATGTGGCACGGAGTCCCTCCCAGAGGTCTGGGCTTCCTGTCTCCGAGCTGGCAGGGAGGTCCTGTGATTCTGCACGAGGTTCATAGGTGGTTTTATAGTAAATATAGACTTGACCCCCTGATGGGGACAGGGGTGGCGGTTTGAGCTGTGAAATGACAACTGCCGGAACTACTTCCAGTGGCTATCCAGGAGCTTTTAATGTGTGAGAAAGTATTTCAAACTTAATGGTTCATCTAAAATCTTTTAAAATGGCCCTGGATCTCTGAGTTCCGGAGGTAAAGTATGAAGAGGTTGAATATGCAGGGAGGGACAACACTGGAGGCAATGAAAGCTTCCTGTGTAGAGAAAGTGTCCAACCATTCGGGCTCCATTCCTTCCTGGAAAGTTTTCTTTCTTTTTTCCTTCGGATACTCTATCTGACTGGGATTATCACATTTTGATTTTCTTGGAATGCCTCAGCTCTCAGAACTATGGAAAAATGAAAAGCTAGTGTAAACGTTCTTTCCCTTCCTGGGGATTTAGAGTCTTATTACCCTATGGTTTTAGCTTTCCGTGATCTGTTTTTTATTGCTGTGGTCTACATGGAACTAAATGACGTGCGACCCTATCATCTTGCTTTCCTGGGAGTTTCTTCAGAGCTGTTATTGTTTATGAGTTATAATTCATTCTATTTGAAATAAGGTACATGGGGTGGCTTCAATGTGAAATTAAAGTAATCCAATAAAATTTTAAACACAATTCAAATCCAAATCCAAAGTATATTAGAGAGTGATAGATAGAGGTAATAGTTACCAGGGATGAGTAAATCATTACATCTTGTATTTAAATTTAGCTCTGAGCTTCTGGGAAAACAAGGTAAGGGAAACATGACAGACTTCATAGTCTTTTTCTGGACCTCCAAAAAGAAGTATAAACGTTGTTCTCATAGAGAATTCTTTCACATTCAAGATTCTAGTTCAAAAAATGTTTTAGCCTATCTATATAGTGAAGGAATATATGAGGACATAGATTTAAGTTTGTTCTAATATTCACGTACGTGGCAACTTAAAAATTGTGGAAAATGGAATTAAAAATAATGGAATTTTTCCATGAGCCCTTTGAAGCCTCTTCATATGTATTGCTATAAAACATAAATATATGCATATGTTTTCCTATATGTGCACACCTACACATAAGGTCAGGAAGAATAATTCATTCCTCCGTCCTCACCTGTCCCCAGGATATACATGTCAATCCCCAGAATATGGTAGGCTGGGAAGAATTGAGGTTGTAGATTAAGTGTACTCATCAGATAGTTTTAAAACAGAGATACAGGTGGGTCCAGTCTCATCACAGAGGCCCTTCCAAGGGGAAGAGAGAAGAAGAAAATCAGTCAGAGTACTAAGATGTGTAAAATAATTGACTGGGTGTTGCTTCTTTGAAGATGAAGGAAGGGATTCCAAACCAAGGAATTTGGCCAGTTCCTTAAGTTGGGGTGACCTGCCAATCATAAAATCACTTTTGGCATTTATGTCATAACTGTAATTTTGCTACTGTTATGAATCAGGGAAGCCCACTGAAAGGGTTGTTCGACCCCAAAGGGGTCATAACCCACAGGTTGAGAACCACTGCTCTAGAAGTTGGAAAAAGCATGGAGTCAGATTCTCCCTTAGGGTCTGCAGAAGAAATGCAGGCCAGCCAGCACCTTGAATTCAGCTGCTTAGCACCTATGCCAGGTTTCTGTACTACTGAAATATAAGACAACAAATATTTGGTATGGTAATTTTTCATGGCAGCAAAAGAGAATTCATACACACATATTCATGTTTATAAATACAATCACACAAATATACATACATATGCCCATAAAAGAGGAAGAAGAGAAAGAGGAAAACAGAACAGTAACATTTCTGAAGTGAGTTAAAATAATATAGTCTAGAGAGCTTGATTGTAAAGATACAACTTAATTTTGGACTTCTCCACATAACTCTTGGATGTGCAGTAAAGTCCTTCAGTTTTAGCCTAGATCCAAACATATTTCTTGATTTATCCTCTCTTTAAATCCTGTTACTTATAATAGTGTGCCATACGAGACTTTTAGTTCATCCTGAAAGCTGATTTATGACCATCTTTTATTCAGTGATGCATGTTTCTAGTTTCCAATAGGCAATGTTGGGAGTGTTTATTCCCTTGAAACCATCATAGAGCATTTTCTTCCAGACAGTTGGTTGTTAAACATTTACTAGCATACTACCGCCTTCATAAGTTTGCCCTCCCAATAAATGGGATGACTTTCCACTCAGTTGCCCTGAACCCAAGAGTCATCTCTGATTCCTCTCTTTTCCCTGTGGTTTCTATTGAATCAACTAGCTAGTTTTGTCTCCTCTACCTCCAAATTACAATTATTTTTTCTATCTCCATACCTTCTACATTAGTCTAAGCTACCTACAGATCTGGCCTAAATAATATGCTTGTCATAGGCCTCCTGAATTCAACCTCTACTTTCCTATCATCTTTTTTTTTGGGGGGGGGGGCATCACTGCTCTCTGGTGGTGGGAGTAGGAGGCCCAGCCTTGCTGCTGGATTTGAACCTCCGTCCCAGTGGGCCGCAGTCCCACGCCCAGCCACATTGCCACTGGGGCTCAGCCCCTCCTATCATCTTTTAAAATGTAGATCCTATCACACTATTTCATTGCTGATAGTCCTTGACTATTTTTAGAATAAAACAAGCTACTTACCTCTTGCAAAGCTCTCCCTTCTTTCAAAAACAAACCCAAACACTCAAATTCACTGCCATTGTGTCTACTCATAGTGACCTTATAGGACAAGGTTGAACTCTCCCTACCCCCCCACCGCCCCCCGCAGGTTTCCTGAGATGATAACTCTTTTCTGGAGTAGAAAGCCTCCTCACCTGTCTCCCCAGAGCATCTGGTGGTTTTGATCTTCTGATTTTGTACTCAGCAGCCCAAGGCATAACCCCTGTGTTACCAGGGCTTCCTTCCTTGCTTTACAATCGTTATCTTGTTTCATCTTGTCTTCTCTCTATCTAGCTCCTTGGTTTCTGGCCACGTGGCTTTCTTTCTGCTCCTCAACTCATAGAGCTTATGGCAATCTTAAGCCCTTTGTCATCACAGTTCACTTTTTGATGATTCCAATCCCATTTTCTTCCAGGTATCGAGATGGCAGCTTCCTCCTTATTATTGTTCAGGATTTAGAGGAACTTTCTCCTTCACAAAGAGGCCTTTCTGGATCAAGCCGTCTATAGCATAGCAATGTCATCACTGTATTATTTTGAGCTTAGCACTTGTTAACCAGTTTTTGTTAAGCAGACTGTGGTTCATAGTGACCATCTAAGTGTCAGAATAGAAACTATTCTCTTTAGACTTCTCAATGACCAAAATTTTAAAGTACATCACCAGACCTTTCTTCTGAGATGGCTCGGGTTGCTCTTGAGTGCTCAATTTTTTGGTTAGCAGTTAAGTAAGCAAAACCCTGTTCAGAGTCTTAGAACTTGTTATTAGCTACTACTTCCTTATTCATTTATAGTTTGTGGTATGTAGTAAATGAATCAATTCAGAGAAAACTTAGAGTGCTTAGAATATCAGCTAGATATAAATTTATAGACAGTTTCTTATATCTATAGGGTTGGGGGCTGGAGTGTAATAAGAAAGTCTAAAATAGTTGGGATGGCAGAAAGGTGAGTTAGAGGATCAAACAGCAAACATATTTTTGGCGAGACGTTATCTTGGTGAGAAGGTAGTTAAGGGTCAGATATGAGACATGGCGACTAAGCAATGAGGAACTGTAAAAATTGCAGTACGGAAAAAGTTTGCACAGGCCCACTTTGGATTGGTAGACAGAGTGGCTAGGATTGGGGTGCAGGCAGGCCTCCACAGTTCTATTAGATGGTGCTCACCTACTATGGCAGCCACCTAATCTGGTGTCAATTTGAGGATTAAAAGTGTAGGGGTAGAGTCTAGCCTGTCACTTTGGAGATAGCCGATGGGGCCTCTGTGTGGGCACGACGTTCTCTGAGAATGCTGGGAAATGTGGTCATTCCTTCTCGGGGGTGGGAGACACTGTCTCTCTCTACTCATTTGCTTAGAGAGTTTCGACTGACAACTGGCTGCTTGAGAGACTAGACTGACAAGGTTGACACCCTGTGAGCTATCCCTGACGAGAAGACACATAGACCTATCCTGATGTGGCCAGAAACCTGGACCTAGAGGAGACACAGAGAGATGGTGCTGATGCTTACAACACCACTGGAGTCAAAGGCTTTCTACCCACCTGCATTGGGCTTCGTTGCTTGTGTTTCGTGAGTCTGAGGAGGGCTTAGAGATTGGTATCAGATATATGGGTTAATATCAGATTTATGGCCTTGAACTGGACGGGGTTGGGATGTTTTCTTAATGCTTAATCTCTCTTGTATAGAAAACTCTTTCTTATACAGATAAAGGTGTATGAATTTGTTTCTCTAATCTACCCAGAATAGCACACCTACTTTGAATTATTATTTTTTATTAAAATATTTTAAAATTTATTTATTTATTTAACAGTATCAATGACATATAAACCACAAACCATACAATGCACTGCTTTAAATATATTTAAAAGACTTGTGCCCCAACCATAAGGACAGCCTGACCCCAACCAGAGCCAGACTGAGCCACTCCCTGGAAGTGGGCATAGCAGAGAAGAGGTTGGGGAGCAGCCTGCATGCCACGCTTGCCTGGAGACAGGCTAGGAGGGAAGAAGAGAGAGTTGGACCAGTTCCCACGCTGGCTCATGAAGCTCAAAGGACTATGCCCCTGCAGGGAGTTAATTTGTCACAGAGGGGACGGGGCACAGGACAACAGGATGTGTCATGCTGTCTCCTTACTGAAGCAGACAGTGACAGAGGACATGTCCGGGGTCATACAGTGGGGAAACAATGCGGTCTGAGCCTCCAAAATGGACTGAATCAAGAAGGGAGCACTCCTGGATGGACAGTCGAGAGGAGAGAACAACAGGACCAATGGCTCCTGCGGGACATGAGGGAGGGGAGAAAAGGAAGGGGGTGGTGTGGATAGACTCAGGGATGGGTTAACAAGTGGTCCAGAATCGGTGGTGAGGAGGGTATGGGGGGCTAGTAGGGCTTGAGCAAGGATAATATAATTGAGAGGAAGTACTGAAATCCAAATCGAGGCTGAGCATGATATTGGGACAGGAGGAAAGTAAAAGGAAATAGAGGAAAGAACTAGAAGGCAAACAGCATTTTTAGAGAACTAAATACAGGCATGTACATGTGTAAATATAATTACTTATGATAAGAAAGAAATCAATCAGATACATATATTCATAGATGTAGTATTAAGGTAGCAGATGGACCTTGGGTCTCCACTCAAGTACTCCCTCAATGTAAGAACACTTTGTTCTTAAGAACTGACAGATAAATAAACGGCCGCCCAGCTGAGAAGTAGTCAAGCCCACACGGAAAACGCACACCAGTCAGCGTGGTCACGAGGTGCCAAAAGGATCAGGTCTCAGGCATCAAAGAGGGGAAAAAACATATCACTGTGTGCTTACATTCCCAAGACAATCGCTGAGAATATGTGGGGGCATGGGCAAAAGTGGTGAAGAAAATTGATGGTGTCTTGCTTTCAAAAGATATAGCACCGGGGTTCTTAAAGGCTTGAAGGTAAAGAAGCAGCCATCTAGCTCAGGTGCAATGAAGCCCACTATGGAAGAAACACACCAGTTTGTGTGACTATGAGGTGTGGAAGGAATAAGGCATCAGACATTAAAGAACAAAAACTATATCGTTGTGTGCCTACCTTCCTGATTTGATCGCGGAAGACAAATGGGTGCAGAAGCAAATATCATGGAGAAAGCTGATGGTGCCTAACTATCAAAGAAGCAGCCATATAACTCAGGTTCAGTGAAGCCCACATGGAAGAATCACCAGCCTGTGTGATCACAAGAAGTCAAAGGGGGCAGATATCAAGCAACAAGGAACAAGAATCACATCACTATGAATGAGGGGTGGTGCAGTGTGGGGACTCAAGGCCCCTTGTGGACAGTTGGACATTCCCTTACAGGAGTCAGGCCAGTCAGGGTGCAGTGAAGTAACGATGAAACATATAACTTTCCTTTAGTTCTTAAAGGTTTCCTCTCCCCAACTATCATGATCCCAAGTCTACCTTACAATCCAGCTAGACTGATAGAGGTACACTGGTACAATGGGAACTGGTAACACAGGGAACCCAGGACAGATGAATCCCTCAGGACCAGTAGTGAGAGTGGATATACCAGAAAGGTGAAGGGAGGGTGGGTAGAGAAGGGGAGATGATGACAAGGGTCTACACATAATCTCCTACCTGTCCATGGACAATGGAGGAGTGGGCTAGGGGAGACACTGGGGAGTATAATATGTCACAAAATAATAATAATCTGTAAAATATCAAGGGTTGGTGAGGAAAGGGAAGTGAGGTGGGAGGGAAAAAACTGATGTCAAGGGCTCATTTGGAAAAGCAAAGGACTTGAGAATGATGAGAGCAGCAGGCATGCTAAGGTGCTTGGCACAATATATGTATATATGGATTGTGATAAGCGATGTATGAGCCCCCAATAAGATTATTTAATAATAATAAAAAGTAAGGTAGGTTAGTTAAAAATAGAAATTAAAAAAATTAATTGATAGTCAAAAGTGTCTAAGGAGACAGATATCAGAACCAGCCGTAGGAAATTTATTCTTTTAAAATATTTTCTGCATTCTTTCAATTGAAGTTGCTTGTTCTATGTTTCATTTTGTTCTTTCTGTTGTTTTGTAAGTTTTTTCTGTATATGAAATACAGGATGGGTATGGGTTTGGCAGGGAAAGTTGTAGGGAAATAGGGAATTAATAACATGAGTACAGTAAAGAAGAAAGTGTGCTAAAATTTATTGTGTTAATTATTATACAACTCTTTTATTATGGTTGAACTATTGAATTGATGTTATGTGAATTCTCTGTCAATAAAACAGTTAAAAAAGCAAAACAAACAAAAACGACCTGTGCAATCATCACTACAATCAATTTTACAATCTTTTCTTCATTCTTGTATCCATTATTATTAGCTCCTTATTGCACCCCAATCTCTCCTGCCATCACCCTAAGGTGCTATTAGTCTTGTTCCTCCCTCTAAAGATTTATTCTTCTGTGTTTTACATAAAATCATCTAAAAATCCCAATAATTATAACAAAATAAGACACAGAGAAACGTCAATCCATGTGAAAACACAACATAATAGAAACTAACAAAAGTAAAAAAAAAATGATTCAAAAGTAAAAAAAACCCTGATGTGTTAAAAGCCATAATCCATGTTCCAATGAATTCTTCAGAGGACAAACCTATTGACACACCTGAGCAATGATGTAAAGTAATTTAATGAAGATTTAATAGATTTGGCACTTATACTGTCATCTATACTTTCTCCAAACTAGGTATGAAGGATTTAAGCTCTACTTTCTCCTTGGATTTTTATCATTTATAATCCTTAGATCACACAAACTGCTGACCTCCTTCTGTGGGGACATAGCTGACAACTCATTTAGATGGCTGCTTGTTTTATGATAAGCCTTTAAGGCTCCAGACACTATTCTTTCTGCTTGGACACTACCTGATTTCTTCACTGTACTTTATTATAGAACCCATAACTTCAGGATCACTTCGTGAGGATAAATATTGAGCAGAGACACATTGTAATATGTAACTTCTCTTAGAGGAGGGTTTGCAATTAACTGCAAGCTCAAGATTCAACTAGGGATGATATATAATTTTCATATTCTATTGAGCTGCTTTCCTTTGGAATGGGTACACATGGTCTCTTCCAATAATTTCTCGGCATAGATGAATGCATGCTTCCAGTGCTTCTTCAGCTTGTTGAAACATTTCAGTTGGCATCCTGTCCATTCCAAAAGTCTTGTTTTTGGCTATTAGCTTCATTGTCTTTAGTGAAGCTTAGACTTCTTCCTTTCGTACCAGTGGTTCCTGATCCTGTGCTATCCCTTGAAATACTTGAATGTCCACTACTCTCTCTTTACACTTTCTATGTTATCTTGATGCATTAATATTTTGTTCACAGAATCTTTCGATACTACCACTCAAGTCCCAAATTATTTCATTCATTCTTTTAGTTTAAGATATGCTAACAAGTTCTTTCTTTCGGGTTTTCTCACCTGAATCTTTGCATATTTCATTATAATACTTTGTTTTGTCTCCTTGAATATCTATCTCTATTACCAAGAATATATTTCCAACTCCTATTCCTTCCACTTTGTTTCTAACTTTTGCATTCTAATCACCAATAATTATCAATGCATCTTGAGTGCATGTTTCATCAGTTTCAGACTGAAAACATTGGTAGAATTCATCAACTTTCTTATCATTAGTTTTGGTGATTGGTAATATAAATGTGAATAATAGTTGTAGGGATGGGATTTTATTGGCTGTGATATAATTCTCTCACAGACAGCATTGTACTCCAAGATAAATGTTAAAATGTCCTTTTCAATGATGACTATGAAGTCATTCTTCTTTATTATTTCATTCCCACCATAATAAACCATATTTTTCTGATTCAAACTGGCTCATTCCAGTTCACTTCAGTTCACTAATGCCTATAATGTTTATTTTTATGTGTCCCATTTCATTGTTTTTACAACTTGCAGTTTTTCTAGCTTCATATTGCATGAATTCCCAGTTTTCATGCTTAATTGATGTTTGCACATAATTGTTTGTCATTTTGAATTGCACCCCAACAGCAAATGTAGATCCTGAAGACATTATTTGCACAGGCTTTGCTCCTTCAGATCTTTATATGTCCAGTCTACTTTGAGAAGGCAGCCCTTTCTCTGTCTTATTTTGAGGCAGCCCCTTTGAGCTGAGGGGCTCATATTCTGGCACCATCTCCAATAATCTTCTACTTCTTTTCATAGTTTCCAACAATTTTTCTATTACGTTTATAAGACTTTCTGTGGCTATTTCCCCAGAAGAACTCTCCCCCCCCAATTCTATTATGTTTATAAGACTTTCTGTGGCGAATTCCCCAGAGGCAGACAATCTATTCCCTCTTCAAAGTCTGTTCTTAGTCCGAACCTCTGGTTTAACTTATTCTCGTTGGATGACTCTGTTGCCATTTGAAATCCTGGTAACATAACTTCTAGCATCACAGCAACATACAAGTTACCACATTCCAACAATATGACTGACAAATGGTGACAGATACATTGGTGGATGTAGGTAAGTCCACTATGGTTCAAGTCAGGGGTTTTTCCTGACTTGTGTAGCTTTGGAGATTGATGAACAGGTAGAAGGATGATGAAACAGGAGGGTCACAGTCTGGTGGTGGATATAGACTTGAATCCATCTAAGCTCAATGGAATGAATCCAAAGTCTGCAGTTTACTGATGACTTCTGGGGTTGGTGGCCATAGAACAGGAGATTGACAAACCAGATGTAAGTTCCAGACTTAGCAGAAGGCTGAGGGACAAGAGAGAGCTCATTCTCTTTAGGTCTGTCCTGTACAGGAGGCCACACCTTCAAGGAGGTATCATCAGGTTGCAACTGGTCTGGTGGGTTGGTCTCCATTCCTGCTTTCACCCCAATACATGGAGTTGACATAAGATCTCTCCATCACACCTCCTCAGTTCTGTCATTTGCTTTATCGGCTCTGCGATAAAGAGCATGCTTCAGAGTCTCTTCTGACATACGTTTGGAGCTTTCTTTTCTAATGTCATAATTCTACATGTATGATGTTCTTGATGTCCTCGCACAGCTAATTAGCTATCTGTGGTAGTTACATAGTTTCATGTCAACTTGATATATGAAAGTGTAGGGGTGGAATCTAGCCTGACAATCTGCTCATAGCCCGATAGTATCTCCTTGTGGTTATGTCCTTCTCAGGAGGAGGGAGCTGGGAAACTAACTCCCCCCCTCTCTCTGCCTTCACCTTCCTGCTGGTAGGTCATTCTGTGATGCTTTCCACCGCCATTGGATCTTCATTCTGCACTCATTAGACGTCACTCTTCCTGCATCCTGCATCATTGCATGTGGCTGTATGTGTTGGAAGAAGAACGTATGGACAAGTGTTGGACGTATGAACTTGAGTTGAATTGAGCTTGGATGTTTGCTCAATATGCAACTACTTCTTGAAAGCTCTTTCTGACACATATATGCATGTCACTAGATTTGTTTCTCTAGTCAGTCTCAATTAAGACACTCATTCGTGTTCAATGATTCCAACTGGTCTTGAGATTTTTTCGAAATTCATATGGGGTGTTCTTAAAATTGTATTTTGGCTCTCAGGCTAAAGTTCAACCTGTACTTTGCATATGTAGTCTTCAATTTGCATTTATACGTGTTGTCAATTTGTGTAGTACATCTTTTAGCTCTAAGTGTATAGCCATGATTCATGCTGTTAGAAAAGGCATTTGCTATGCAGAAATTATGTCTTATGAAATTCTATTATGCAAGGTCCAGCTTCGTACCTATTTTCCAACTATTTCATCCTTGTTTCCAAGTTTTGCATTCCAATCTCCAAACATAATTAATCCATTTTAATTGCATATTTGATCAGTTTCAGATTGAAATGGATAAAAGCCTTCCATTTCTTCACCTCTAGCTTTAATGGGTTATGTGTAAATTTGAGTAATAATTGTAGTAACTAGTTTTTCATATAGATAGATAATATAGACATAATCCTATCACAGACAGCATTATACTCCAAGAAAATGTTTTGATATATTTGTTTTGATTTTCCTGGATGCATACTTTCTATATTCCACTTTCTGATTATTATCAGATATTTTGAGCCCCTTGAGTCATGCCTCCTCAGGAATGAAACTCTCAAAGACTTTACTCCCTCCATGTCATGATGTTAAACTACTCTCAGGAGGTAACTCTTTCTTCGTTGTGCTCTGAGTGTGTTCCAACCTGAGGGACTTATCTTCTGGGAGAGCCCCATCATCAGATACAATGCTTTTCTTCTATTCACTTGGCTTTCAGTTACCCATCCCTCAGAACTGAACAACCTTTTCCTTCTCCCTGGTCTGTTAAACTGGAAGTTCTGTTTAAACCTATCCACCTTGGGTGACTCTGGGGGTAATTGAAATACTGGTGAAAAGCTTCTAGCATCACAATGACAGGAAGATCACCACAGCATGAGGCACTGAAAAATAAGTCCTCTCATAGTAAACCAGAAACACCACACATCTCCTCTGCTCAGTTCTCTCCTGTTCTACAAAGCCCACTTTTATAAATTCTCTTGATTCTGATCTAGGCCTAGCTTCTTGGTGAAACTTTCTTGGATAATATCTTTCTTAATTGCACATCCTATGGAACTCTTTTCATCAGTGGAGAAGAATGTGAACTTGGTAACAATTTCTTTTTACTTGGTTCCACAATCAACACTTGTGGAAGCAATAGTCAAGACATCAAATTAAATATTGTGTTGAACAATGTTTAATTGTGTTGGGCTGCCTGAGACTTCTTATTTTTCTCCCCCTCCCCCCTGACCCAGAGACTTCTTTAAAGTGTCAAAAAGCAAAGATGTACAGACATTTCTTCTCTGACTTTTAAAATATTATTGATGAACTTTTCTTTTTTGCTCTTTATTTTATTTTTAACTTTATATTATTATTTTCTTGTATATATTTCATTTAAAAATTGTTTCTGTTGGGGTTCTCACCTCATAAAGCACAGGAGGAGTGGATGCACAGAGGCAATAAATGATGCAATGGTATATAGGGGATGTGGTGGGGTGGGGGTGGGAACAGAGTGCAAGGGAATTTGGGGAGCAAAATGATGGTGGAGTCAAAGAATATCAACTATAACATGGACTTCCAAAGAATGACAAATTCTTTGTTAGAAGAAGTATTGCTAGAATACTCTTCAGAAGTGAAGATGAAAGGCTAGATTCATGTCACCTTCTTTGGACACTGTGTCAGGAGAGAGACGTGCTGGAGAAGAGCATTGTGCTCAATACAGTAGAGGATCAGTGACAAAGAGGAAGACCCTCAATTACATGAATTGACACAGTGATTACAACAATGAACTGAAACATATCAACTTTGGGGAGGGTGGTGCCAAACTGGACGTTGCTTGGTTCTATTGGACATGGGTAGGAACCCACTCAAAGGTATATAACAACAACAGGGTACTCAATGACAAAAATTATCTTAACAATGATCACCTTCTAACCACTTGTTAGAAGTTTGCATCTAGGTTTCACAATCGACTTGGAGATTTCTTCAGTAAACACAAAAAACAATGAGGACTATTGGTGGTAAAGATATAAATTTTTCAAATTGTATCACTTTAGTTTAACATCACCTAAGACTTTTCTAACATATAGCTTCATTTTAAAATGCATTATACATGCATACCTGGTTTAGTGTATAAGTCCTTTGAGAAGTAATTGTTTTAAAATGAAGAAGAATTGTGCATTAGTTTAGTGCAGGTGATTATTCTTTTTATATTTTGGAAAGAAGCATTGATTGTTAATGAAGTTAACAATGGAAAGTATGGAACTATTTTATGGAATATTATGGAAATATTTTAAGCTGTGTCCTATTTGTACGTAAATTAATCCCCAGTCTCAGAAACCCAAAGAGGTTTTCCACTCTTTCCTTTAGAATTGCTCTCTGTTGGAATTGACTTGAGGGCAGTGAGTTTGGTGTAAGTCTCTCCAGTGTAGATATTCTTGCAGGAATATGCTGTGCCAGGAGGGATTTTTCCCTCTATTCTACCTACATGTATTTCACTTAGACAGCCATGTACTATGACAAAAGAGTCTGCTTAATTTATCATTTTTATTAATAACAACTTTCTGTTCTACCCAGTATTTTTCGAATTATAATTGTCACAAGGTTCCTCTATGTCTATAGCTTTTCAAAGTCTAAACGTAAACACGAGATGGTTCATTTAGACTTAAAATATAAAGCAAGGATTTAAAAAAATCAGCTATTCATAAACTCCGCCAACATTTATTGAATAATTACAGCCTGTTAGATACTATCTTCAGTCTTAGAGAGTCCCAGATTTCATTGGTTTCTGTCTAGAATGAAAAAGAAAACTGGCAATACAGCACATATTTATTGTGATTGAGTGAGATAGGAGAGCCTTCTCTGTAGTATACTGAACCCCGTCCTCAGAGAAGACTTCTACAAGAGGATAATGCCGTGAAGTGAAATTACTTGATATGGCTTTTTGCTGTCTAAGTTTTGTAACTCCCACCCAGTAACTGGCCAGGAGCATACAAATAAAATGCAGAGGACTCTAATGAGGGGATTCATCAACTTTGCTATTCCACTGGGTATAAATGACAAGAGTCCAGAAGCAGAAATAGAGACTCTCATGGCAAACAAGAAGATCCTGGGATCCTTGCACAGAGAACCAACAGTGGAACAGGAGGCCAAGTGCTGGTTTTCCTGACCCACAGAACGTGTAAAGCTAAGTGCCTTTGGGCATGAGCCTGCCTCACAAAATGGGGTGCCTTTTGGGAATTATCAATCCTAACAGAGATTTGTAACACTTGCTTAAGCCAGACAGGCCACTGGGCCATGTGGCTGAAAAGGTATGTATGAGGGGGAGTGCGGAATGAAAACCCAGAGCCCATCTGTAGACAATTGGACTCCCCTTACAGAAGGATCACAAAGAAGAGACAAACCAGTCAGGGTGCAGTATGGCATCTATGAAACATACAAATTTCTTCTAGTTTTTTAGTGCTTCCTCTCATCCACCTATCATGACTCCGATTCTCTCATAGAAATCTGATTAGATCAGAGCACGTAATGGGTACAGACAGATAAGAGCTGGAAACAGGAAATCCAGAACTGATAAACCCCTCAGGACCAAAAAATGAGAGAATTGATACCAGGAGGGAAAGGGGGAGGGGGGAAAAGCATCACAGTGATTGACATACAACCCCCTCACAGGAGCATGGATAACAGAAAAGGGGGTGAAAAGAGACATTGGACAAGGTAAGATATGAAATAATAAAAATTTATAAATTATCAAGGGTTGAGGGAGGGAGAAAAGGAAGGGTAGGTAGGGGGAAAAGGAGGAGCTGATACCAAGGGCTCAAGTAGAAAGAAAATGTTTTGAAAATGATGATGGCAACGTATTTACAAATGTGCTTGACAGTGGATGGATGTATAGATTCTGATAAGAGCTGTAGTAGTCCCCGATAAAATGATTTTTTTAAAAGTGAAAACAGAGAATGACTTGCCTTCCTGTACTGGTGAGAAGAGGTGCTCTTGTGAAAAAAGAAAAAAAGAACTGTGTTCTTAACATTTTTGATCTTGTCTTGTAACCTGTCAACTCCCTTAAGAAACCTTGTAATTATGAGTATTTTCTGTGAGCTCTGTGTAGTCATTACGAAAGGTTAGTGAACCTTGCCAAGAAGTAGAACGCCGGGGGAAGGCGGGCTGCTGTCGGAAGAGGGGAAAGAAAGTTGAGGGTGAAGGCATGTCTGACCTCTACCACCCAGCAATTGACTTTGGGCTGATTGAAGTGGGACCTGACTTTTCCGTCATGGAGTCAGTGGGGTCAGCTGTGGCCTCCATGCTATTCACTCAAATGACCTCTACGTCGAGGTGTTATTCAGAGGGGACAGGATATGCCAATGTCTTGGGGTTAGAATCATGGATTTTGAGGGTGAAGAAGCAGGGTCAGGGGTGGAAGGAAAAGCAGAGTGGAGGAAGTGCAGGCCCCAGGGTGTCCTGGATTCAAGCCACGTTGGAATCCTGAAGAGAAATGGAAACCCAGAAAGGCTTTCTTGTTTTCTTTCTTTTTTTGATCTTACGAAAGATTTTTATGGAAAACGCTGCCTTCTAGCTAACTTTTTAGAAAGAGGAGTTTGTTCATTCTTTATGTTGGCGGAATTAAAATCATTTTTTCTAGTCTAAGGAATTTCTTAAGTACAAGACATGAAGTACCATTAAAATGAAAAGTATTTCTCAGACAGGTTGCTAGAAAGGAAGGCTTCTGTAGCAGACATTATCCCTTCACAGGATATTTGCCTGTCTTAGGATGTGGCCTTAGAATTACAGAGATATTTTTATGGAACTCAGAACTCTTTAAGAAGGAGAGAGAAAACTTTGAAGGAAGTGGGCAGGAATGAGCATCAAATGCCTGATGAATCTAAAATCACTTTAGTTGATGTAAGAAAGATTTTCAAAGCCAATTGCTGGTAATCATGATTATAATCAGACATTTCCCCTAATTTTTCCACTATCATTTACCTAAATCCCTTACTGTGAAATATAGATGATATGAGCAGAGACAGAGAAAAATAAAGGAGCTTTCAAGAGTTTTGCTTTATTTTCTGGCCCCAATCGCCAGAATTTGAAGAACACTAGTTGGATTTGAGGGTTTCCTCAGCTCATTTCAAAGGATAATCTAGGCCAGTTTTCATGGAGTGTCTGAGTAGCTGATACAATTTCAAAACCTTCTTCCAGGCATTTAGAACATAGAAAGTACATTTTAGGGAGGGGGAGAATTCAGCCAATTTTTCTCTTCTTTCTTGTTCTTTTCATTCTCTTTCTTTAAAAAAAAATGTTGATGTAAATTTAAGCCTTGGCATTCCCACCTATATTTGAAGTGAGTACCCATATGGAATACTATCCAGGAGAAGAAAAAAGTATTTCCAGATGCTGTTCTTTTGTAACCAAATGTTAGACTTGGCACAACTCAGGAGAATGTTGCCACCTGACTTTGAACTCCTGGAATGTCTGCCTGCCTCTGCCACTGTGGCAAAGTAGTGGGCAGGAGGGCACCCCCCCCTGCAGTTTTTCTGTCCATCTGCAAATTGTCCACTGAGGCAAATGATGCCTGGGATTTGAAAGACTCTCCTGATTGTAGGTGGGATGAGGGGTGGGGGTGGGGGATGGCATCATGTCTTTTCCTTTTACTGTTACCAAAAAGTGCGTGCTGTCCAGTGTGAGATGTCATTTTATTATAGGCAAAGGAATGGGTTTTGCTAATCCTTCTTCTTAGTTTTCAGAAGTACTCTTCTCTAGGGTCACGCTGACTTGAAATTGTGTGGCAACATTTTGTAGCATAATGTGCCCAAACTTTGGTAGCCTTTGGCCTAGTAAATTATCCCTGCTTCAATTAAGTTATTCTTGCTTTGTCTTTTATTGGGATATTTTATCTTGTTTACTTTGGTTTCCCTTTCAGAGTGGGGATATGAGATGGCAGAAATATTTGTTTCTCAAATGATCTTTTAGAGAAACTGGGTTGACAATTCTCTTGGTCACCATAATTTTAAAACACCGTGAACAGTAAAAGATCTGAAATTGTCCCTTATTTACAGTAGATTTTCCTCTTACTATTTTGTGGATGCTGATTTGTGTCAGATTTCTTTTTTCCCCCAAGTGAACCCCTTTTTAACTTTATTTAAAAAGTACCACTCACATTCAAATCTTCACATAGTCCATTAGATAGAATCTCAGGATACATTGTTTAAATTAGGACTTACTCTGGATAATACACTTGAGAATCTGGACCTGTTTCCAAGAATATTTGGGGTTTTTTTCCCCCTCTTCTTGGGAGTATCTCTCAGAGGTGAATTCAGGTGTTTGGGAATGCTTTATCTGCAAACCAGCTGTCCCCAGGAGGAGCTGCAGGGTTGAACCAGGGCTTTTAAAACTCACAGACATTGTGCCATACCTCTTTTGTCTCTAGAGTCTCTTAAATCAACTGTACATCACTAAGTGAAGGAGTAGTGAGAACACAGACTATACACTTCAACCCCGATGTCTTGAGTTAAGATAGGTATAGGTTGGCTGAGCCCTGGTGGCCTAGTGGTTATGTGCGGGACTGCGACCCATAGGGTTGATGGTTCAAATGCTCTCCGGGAGCAAGACTGGGCTTCCTACTCCCACCAGGGCAGTGATGTCACCAAAAAACATCAAAATAAGCATAGGTTTACCTATTCTAGTGAGTAATATTACATTTCTTTCCACCAAAGATTCTGCCTCTAGATATGAGCATCTGTTTGTTTCCTAACCCACAGCATTTTCCTGTTTGCAGATTTACAAGCTGACAGGAAAGGTGTATCAATAAGCTAGGTAAGCTTAGGCTTATTCGTGCTTACTCATTTATCATTAGTAAACAGTTTCACCTGTGTTTTACCAAAGATGAGGCAACCTTCCCCTGATTGCTGGCAGAAGACATTCAACTCTGGGCAGAGACAAAGGGGACATTGCTCATGGCAAAGCAAGCGGCACGGGCATCATAATACTTTCACAGATCTTCTGAGTGCCAGGGAGCTCTCCTGATAAGGCGGGCAGTGAGCTGTAAGATTAGCAGTTGGAAAAAACTAGCCCCTCCATGGGAGAAAGACAGGGCTTTCTACTCCCTTAAAGAGTAAGTCTCTGAACTTACAGGGCCCGTTCAATCCTGTCCCCACGTGATATTTCTTTTTCTTTTTCTTTTTCTTTTCAAATGACCCCCTTTTAACTTTATTAAAAAAGCTTATTAAAAAAGTGTTGGGTCCGATGGCAGTGGATTTATTTTTTTGTTTGGTTCTTTCTGTGTTCCTGTTGCCACAGAGGGTCAGACGACATCTGTGCATCTATTGTAGAAGAGATGCCCTCTTTTTAGGGATTTTGAATCTGTCATAGTCAACAGTAAGCCTGTGTGCCCTTTGATCCAGAGAGAGGTACCATCTTTCATGTCCAAGGCGGGTCACCATCCAAAAATCAAAAATTGGAAAGGTGTTGATAAGCTCTGACTCACACGGCAGAAAAAAACATTTCCCAGGCTCGTGTCTTCCTCACAACTGGTGTGATGCTTGAGGTCACAGTGCCAGCCCCGTGTCCATCCCTCTCACTGAGGGTACTTTCGCCTTTTCCTGATGACCTTTTCCAGGGGTGGGATTTTTTTCCCCTGATAATGTGTTCAAAGTATATGAGATAAAACCTTACCTCTTTGTTTCCAAGGAGCATTCTGGCTATACTTTCTCCAAGACAGACTTGTTTGTCCTTTGGCAGGCCATGGTGCTTTCATATTCTTTGCCAACACCATTGTTCAAATGCATCAATGTTCCCTTAGTCTTTGTATTTGGAGTCCAACTTTCACATGCCTATGAGGCAATTGAAAATACCATGGCTTGGATCAGGCTCACAGTCATATCTTTGCTTTTCAAAGATATAAATAAATCTCCTGCAGCAGAGTTTCCAAGGGAAGTATGCAGTTTGATAACTTGACTGGATTTTGACTTCCATGAGTCTTGATGTGGATCCAGGCAAAGAACTCCTTAACAGCATCACCTTTTCTCCCTTTCTCATGATGTTGTCTATTGGTTGAGTTGGGAGAATTTTAATTTTCTCTACATTGAGTTGCAATCCACCCTGAAGGCTAAAGTCTTTGATCTCAATCAGGAAGTGTTTCAAGTCCTCTTTATTTTTTATGTCATCTGCACATTGCAGATTATTAATGACCTCTATTTTTAAGGGAATTTGAACCTTTTTTGATGGACAGTAAGCCTGCCTTCCCTGGCGTCAGATGTATGGTTACATTTTGATCTCCTAAGATTGTCCGCTCTAGAAGCTTAGTCTGGAACAAAAGGCAGCCATGACGTGCCCTTCTCCCAGAAACAGAAAATTCCATGGCAAATTTTCTGTCAAGAAAATAGATGGGTTTTTAAATTGATTACACCTTTAAAACTGCAAATTATTGAATTGGACATAAGAAAAAGAGAAATGAGGAAAGAGCTATTTGGTAGGGAAAGTAAGAACAAGTCATTCTGAGAGTCTGTCTCTTGTTTACTCCTGATTCTGAGTAATGTATCCACTTTTAAAATTAGCTTTATATTCTGCATGTTATGAATTGAAAAAATGACTTTCAGTATTTTGTAAGAATTAATTTACTGCCATAGTAACTCTGAAATATAGCCTGAAATAATGAAAACAATTTTTGACCCCTTCATATAGGTTGAATTAGTAGCTCTGCACTATGATATTTAAAATTCAAAATAAACATATGTATCTCTAAGTTCTTTGGTGTAAAGGGAGTATAATCTTGTATTTTCCTGAAACATTTATTATTGTGTTTAATATAACTTCAAAAGTTAGTAGAAAATAGGGAATGTTTATATTTGGGGGAGATAAATCAAATTATGCCAATTTTACATAGGTTCCTCCTATGGAACTGATCTGCTTTAAAAAATTAAGGATTCAGTTTCATTATAATTGAATCCAGTCAGAAATATTTGTGTATTCCCCAAGAACACATACCAGGCAAGGCAATAGGTATAGACTTTGTGTTAACCTGATTGTGTGATGAGGGACCTTCTGCAGAAGCTAGAAAAAGCAAACCACAAAATGCTGAGGATTTTCTGAGAGCAATTTAAAGACAGAGAATATTCACTGAGCTTTTTCATGAGAGGGACAAGGTGAGGCTTCATATGAGTTTTGAATACTTTATTAACCTGCCAGAAGTTTGAAATTTCTAAATTATTTTGGTAGTTATCTAAAAATGACTTTGCAGTGATAACATTTCAAGAGCACATCATGATAGTGTTTTATATTGTTGATGGTAACTCTTTATCGTGAACTTTGTAAAACTTTATTGAGCAAATCAGTTTTCCATTCAACAATTCATGCCCACTTTGTTATGTCATTGATTACAATGCCCACAATGTAACATTATGCATCTCACTTCCTCTCTGTGTTTCCTGTTTCCATTTCTCCTTTCCTAACCCTTCCTGCCCTTTGGACTTTGTTCTTGGGAGATATTGACCTCTTGATTGCTGAATAGCCCCTGGTGTTATTATTCATCTGTCTAATTATTGGGCCGTAAATCCACATTGACTTGGATGGCAGTGACTTTGTTAGTTTCTGTGTTTTATGAGTGTCTTTGGTTAAAGTTGAGCTTTGAGGGTAGATTTCGTTGCAGGTTTGAAGGGTGACTAAAGGTCTGCAAGTCTGTCTGACCAGTAAGCCCTGTTTTTCTTTATGATTTTGAATTTTGTTCCATTTTGCTCTCATAATATCTTGGGCCTTATAAGATGATCCCTTTTGATGATCTCAGTTTACAGTGGTAACTAGGCACCACCTAGTTCTTCTTGTCTCAGGTACTAGATGCCAAGGCGGGAATGTTTCCTAAGTCCTTTGCAATAATTATTTTCGTGTGTCTTTTATTGCCTTATTTGCTCTGATATGAAAAGACCACTAGTTGCAACTTTGATGAGAGCTCACAGGCTTTAAGGACACAAATTGCTACACAGTAAAGCATAATGTAGAATATTTGTGTGTGTGTGTGTGTGTTTGAACTATGTTGTACCAAATGATCATGACTTCCCCTGAGACAATAGTCTTCATTCTGTAATGAAGTGTGTGTGCAAGTTTATGAAACACCAAATAAATAACCACCAGTGTCCAAAATAAAATAAGAAATTTCATATTCTGCAATGACACAGACCAAGTTATTGTAGAGTATCTGGTGTTAACAGGGCAACTGAAATGAAAATAGCACACAAAATGTGAGGTGTTAAAAAAAGAACTTTAATTTTGTGCTGTTGTGGAATCAAATTACTTTGAAATTTATTTTATCTTTGTAAAATCAGAACACATTTACTTTGGGGGAGTTCATGTTTTATAGGAAGCATGTGGTAAGCAGGAGAAATTGCTCTTATAAAAGACACATTTTTGTTTATTTTTAGAAAGTTGAACTTAGAACAAATAATTAGAACTCTGAAATTCCTCAGAAGGGCAAATAGTTAAGCATTTGTCTACAAACCAAAGGTTAATGGTTTAGAACCACTCATCCAGGGATGCAATCTTGAAAATCTCTTTCACACAAGGGGTCATTATGAGTTGGAATTGACAAGATAGCAACTGAGCTTTATTTTTGTATATTTTAGTTAAAAAATAGATCTTGATGGTTATGTCTTTGTCACTCAATTCTACCTAATACCCATCACTTTCAGCAGAAGACAAACATGAAAATTGCTCTTTGAATGACCAAACCCCGCCTAGAATTCAAATGCTGCAAGAGAATGGTTGGTGCCAGAATAGGGCAAGTCAGCATGGAGGAGGAAGGCTTGTCTGCTCCCTGCCTCCTGGCCATCGGAAACCCAGCTCTGTCCACGTCCATTGGAGTTTGTCACGAGTGTTTTCTCCAGAATCTTCCCTAAATCTGAAATGGAAAGCTTGTTTCTGTAGTTGTTGTGGGAGGAGCAAATGGTTCCATGAAAACCATTTTCCAGGACCATGTACTGGCCATTCTAGATGCTGTTTTCCAACTTTACTACCTTATGATGTCCCTGGAACAACCAGTCCTTGTCATAGTCCCGGTGCTCAGGAGGCACCTGTGCCAGAAAGCATGCTTTTGCTTTTCAAAATGGAATGTGCACCAGTGTGGAGTGAATGTACTGGAAAGGAGACGTTTTTACAGGATACAATTCCAGATTTCTGGGGTGGAAGTCAGAGACCAGAACTGATGTACTTTGAAAGGTAACAAATGGCATTGATCAAATTTAAGGATGCGGGCCATTGGTTGGACGTAGTAAAACATCATCCATTACAAGAAAAATAGGGAGATCATTACTCTTAAGAAACACTATGAGCCATACAAGAGAAAATAATCATGCAAAAATGTTTTTATCTGGATTGGGAGTTTGTAGAAAGCTAGCTGATTGCTAACTAGAGATAGCACCTTTTGGTAAGTGTTTGGACATCCTGAAATGTATTCGCTTACTTTTTTGGAGGTAATTTCTGCTAAACTGCTTACAAAAAGTCAGCAATTTGAAGCCACCAGCCACTTCACAGTGGGAAAAGTCAGTTGATATGGTACTTACAGGGCAGTTCTACCCAGTCATGTAAAGGCAGTGTGACTCAGAATTGACTCAATGGCAGGCATATAAAAACAACAACAACAACAACAACAACAACAACAACAACAATTTAGAGCCATAAATGAGAATTTAAAATGTTAGGAAAAAGTCACGATTGTTATTATATTAGTGACATCAATGTCCTCACTCAAACTCTGGCTGTTGGTTTGAACTCATGCTGCAAGTGATTGGCACAATATGGCTGAACTTGCGTATGAGTGATTGATAGTCTGTTCTACAATTGGTTCCTGGTCTTGTTTTAGCTGATGTTACTGAACTTCTCCATTGTTTCTTCCCATAAATATAATCAATCTGATTTCTGTGTATTCCATCTGGTAGGTGCATGTGCATAGTTGCTGCTTATGTGGTTGAAAAAGGTATTGCAATAAAGAAGTTGTTGGTCTTTCAAAATTCTATCATGCCATCTCCAACTTTGTTTCTATCATGGAGACATCTTGATTGTATGCTTAATCAATTTTACATGCCAGCGGTATAATTCTTCCAGTTCTTCATTTCTGATTTTACACTGGTCTTCCATATCTATCTATCTATCTATCTATCTATCTATCTATCTATCTATCTATCTATCCTTGTCACAGTGTCACAGTGTATTAGTCTGGGTATACTGGAGAAACAAATCCAGGGAGATTTATATATACATAAAAGAGAATTTTATATAAAAGATAATTGTGCAGTAAGAAAGTATAACCCAGTCCAGTCCAAGTCCTTAAGTCCCATATTAGCCCAGATGTTTGTTATCAAGTCTATAAAGTCTCCTTCAGACTCATGAAGCACATGCAATGACACCAAATGCAGAATGATCATAGGATAGTAGGAAGAAAGTCTTAGGCTCCAGTGGTGGTGTAAGCATTTCAGCTTTGGCAAGGGTCTCCACATGGCTTTTTCAGTTCCCAGGATACGGGGTCTATCAGCATAGTGCCATGTGTCTTGAGAGAGAGAGAGAGAGAGAGAGAGAGAGAGAGAGAGAGAGAGAGAATATGGAGAATATGTCTCCTCCCGCTAAGGAGGAAAAATCACATTCTCAGTATTCTCATGAGAAAGCCATGACCCCACAGAGGTCTCATGGCTTATGATCCGATTGACAGACTAGACTCCACTGCTTCACTTTTAATCCTCTCAAGTCCCAAGTTGACAGCAGATTATGTAACTACCACATACACAAAGCATTATATTTCAAGATAGATCTTGAAATGTTCCTTTTGATGATGAATGGAATTCATTTCCCCTGCCATTTGTCAACCACGTTCTAATGAAGCATATGATTGACACATTCAAAATGGTTAATACCAGCCCACTTTAGTGTACCAACCCCCAAAAATTGATCTCCATACATTCCTTTTCATCTTTGATTCTTCAATTTTCCTAGATTCAGAATCCTTAGATTCTCTATCACTTATTAATGGTTGTTGACAGCTGTTCTTCTCATTTTGAGTCATGCCCTGTCAGCAGATGTTGATCTCCAAAGCTTTGCACCATTCCTTTCACTTTGTGGAGGAGCTCTTCCACAGTCACATTTTGAATATCTCCCAAATGGAGGCACTCCTCATCTCCCAGAACTGTATTAGACAACGTCCTGTTGCTATTCATAATATTTTCAGAGGCTAATGTAACAAAAGTGTGGCACTGATTCTTCTTTCTGGTCTTAGTCTACAATAGAGTTTTCCCAAAGGGCAATACTCCCCTTGGGGTTGGAATAATCCAGAGGGTCTGCAAAAGCAGATACCTGAGCTTTATCCTGGATTACAGTCAAAAACAGGGACCGACAAACTTTTGAGGCAAAAGAGAGAATCCTGTTTCTCACAACAATTTAAAAATGATTAAAAAACCACAAATGTATCTTTTTTACAAACAAATGTAATCACTGTCATCTTAATTATATCATTTAAAAATTTTAAACTTTACTTCAGAGCCACATGTACATACTGAAAGAGTCACATATGGCTGGAGAGGCACAGTGTGCCGATCCCTGGTCTGTCATATAAAGTTTTTAATTGCTAGAGGGCTACTGAGAGATTTTCTTCTTCTGAAAAGGGGGAAGTAAGCCAAGTAAGTTTGGGAATTCATGTCTAGAAGATCTGCTGAAATGTGTTCCATGCTGGTAACCCTGCTAGTATTCAAAACACAGTTGGTGTAGCTTTTTATATCATACCAACAGGTGACATGATGTGTGGGGAGCTTATGTTTTCGAGGAGAGAAAGACAAAAGCAAGTAAACAAAAAGTTATACATACACACACTCGAGCCCACCTCTTCATATAGCGAAAGTTCTATAAAGAAAAAGAAAGCTAGGACGTGGACTAGAGAGTGAGAGGGGCGGTCAGATCTGCTAGGATATGTCACATTTGCCTAATGGTTGGGAGGTTATGTGAAAAGGAAGGAGAACGGTTATCAAGATAAGAACGATTAGGTCCAAACCAAGAGGAAGGTGCTTTCTTTTTATAAGATGGAGTTTTCGCAGTCTGTTGAGTTATGATATTTGGTGATGACTGTAAGTTTAGAGGTTTAATTCTTCCCAAAGTCACCATAAAGGACAATTTGATGTTCTACATTAAAAAACAAAACATTATTCAAACTCACTTGTGAAAGCTTACACATCTATAGGGTCATGATAAGCTAGAATTGTCTTCATTGCAATTCTTTCTATTTTTAATTTTTTTCCACTTGTTTTTGAGAAAAGAGAGGGAACATAAGGTTTGCAGAAAGGGGCTGTGTATTATTGATGTGTCAAAAGCTCACTTGGTGTAGGTTAACTTGGAGATACAAGTGGAGATGCTCAGTAAACATCAAGTCAGAAACTCTAGGGAAAGCCAGGGCCTTGTATGTAAATTGGAGACCCGCCAACATAAGAATGATCTTTGAAACTCAATACAATAATCTCATGATCCACTAAATGTGAACAATGATTGTGAATGGAGGGAAAGGTTGAGCACTGGCTCCAGGAGTACTGCAATATTTGAAGCAATACAACAATAACCGCTGAGAAAGTGTAGTTAGAGTAGTGGGAGGAGAATCAAGATTTTGTGGTATCTGATGGATCAAGTGATATAAGGAAGGGTGCACAATCATTTGTGGCATGAGCTTCTGAGAGAGTAACATGATTTTTGAGAAGTGACCTAATTATCTAAATAGATGATACACAAAATAATTCATGGAGGATATATGATGAACAGGAGAGAGAAATCTTAATATAATAATTGCCCATTGATGATCTCTAGTGGAGCAAATGATTAGTGTCAGCTGGTAATGAGATGGTTGGTAGTTTGAATCCACCCAGTGACTGTGGGGCAAAACTTCTATCACCTTACAGCGAAGAAAACTCAATGGGTCCCTGAAAGTCTGTCACAGGTTGATCGCTATGAACTGGAGTCGTCTTCTCAGCAGAGGCAGCATCAAAAACTGGCCAGATGCTACTGAGGCATGTGTAGCCTTGAATTTCAAATAAAGCTTTACTTTGTAACATCTGAGGCAGTTCCATTCAAAGTTACCAGTGGCTGTGGTTTCTGCATTCCCCCTTTCAGCATTCTCTGTCTTCCACTTGTGATCAAATAGCAGGCAGGGTGCTGTGCATTATTTCACGGAATCCGGGTCATATCACTGCTTGCATTCTCATCCAAATTGCCTTCCCCTTTCTTGTTTGAGCTACAACTATTTCCATGTTAGTTCTTTGGAAAGGCAACCACTAAAATGAGGCTCAAAAATCGTAGGCTGTTTCCTGGGAGGTGGGGTGGGGGCGGGGCATCTGTGAGGGATACATGGGGAGGGAGAAGATGGCAGAGAGACTTCAGGCTCTCGTGCTGGTCCGACATCTGTGAAAGGAGCAGAAAAGTGGGAAGACTAATGGTGGGGAGGCTCCACTCAAAGTTGCTCACTGGAGGAATCCACAGCCTACTGGAACCATTCGACACTGATGCTGCAAAAGGATCTGGTTGAGCAGGATTCAACCCGTGGTGATAGAGCTCAAGTTGGACCTTAATTTACTAGGTTAACATATCTGTCAGTCAACTAACCTAAGGTGGAAGCTGCTGGGCTGGTGGCCAATGAAGTTCCATCTAGTCAGGCAGAGAAAAGGAAATCTGAGCTTCATGAGATGGCTGAAATTGTCCAACTGAGTAGCTGAAACACGTTCCTGAGCAGCTGAAACTCAAATCTCAGAGAGGTAAAGCCTGTGTTTCTGAGTGGGGGTCCTTCAGCCCTGAATCAAGTTTTGGGAGCTCTGGAAACTGCAAACTAGAGTAGAGGTTATTGCAGAAGGAACAGCTGCTGCCAGGGTCAAAGGCACTGATGTGCAGGATTTTTTTTATTAATAAGGACAGTTTTATTGGCACACACTTCACATATCATGCAATTCAATAGTTCAGTCACATTAAGAAGAATTGTACAATCACTACAACAATCAATTTTAGAACATTCTCTTTGTTATTGTCCTCATTGTTATTAGTTCTCTATTCCTCCAGGCTCCCTTACTTTCACAAGGAACCATTTATCTATCCTGAATCTCATAAACGGAAAAATATTTTTACAAAACTGACAACAATAACAAAGTGAAACAGATAAAAATCTCATTTGGGAAGAAGGCAGAGAATAAAAAAGTAGAACAGATTTCCAATGGATCAAAAAGGAGATCAGAGAAGGTGTTCAATTTTTACTTAATGGCACCTGCACTATCCTTCAAGACATTCCATAGACAGGAAATCTCCAGGAAACAGTCTTTCTACAGTCTTCCACTAGAACTCCCTGCTTGAACAGCATCACAGTGAGATTGATCGAAGCATAAATGTGCTTTGATAAAGGGATTCATATACAGTATTACAAGGCAGAATAAAATGGTGTGAATTTAAGCCTGAGAGGCAACAGCATAATAACTGGCATATCACCTTAATATACTTTCTAATTTTTTTTCAGTTCAGGCATTGGCTTCTGTGCTTTGTCTCACTAATTATGGTGGATTCACTCTTGATGTGAATTTCCTCTTGATGTGAACCACCACAGTCAAATCTGAGACCCAGAAAAGAGCAACCAATTCCCTGCAAGGAGTTTTCTCCCTTAGAGACTGTTCTATCTTTTCCTAGATCCATCTGGACTTCTCACAGATGGAAATGCACCCTTCCCCTTTCCTTTGGAGCTGACTTTTGATATTTCATTTTTGTTACTGAGGCCTAGCCCTCCTTAGTTTCAATGCCATTTCAATTCTAGAAATTATTTGGCCATCACTTTACTCAAGTACTCCCCTGAAGCTATTCTGGCTATATTAAGTTTCTCTCATTTATTTACAAGCAGGAAGAGCACAGTGTGTCCTTGCAAATAGCTACAGGTACTAAACACACTGGAAGCTCATTAAACGTTACTTCAACTGACAGCATTGATGAAAAACCCCTGGGCCACCAAGAATGTGTGTTAAGGGAGATCATCCATTGCAGCATTCGGAAATCTTTTTAAGGCTTTTTATTTTAAAAAACCAAGAGGAACCCATCTAGAATCTTATGTAGGTTACATTTCATAAGATTGCCAGATGATGCATAAGGGATTCAGAAATACAAACTGCAATCCCTCACAGGTTTGAGTTTCAGCTGGGCAGAGCCTCTTTTCTCAGTTTAATTTGAAAAAATCATGGAAAAGTAAAATTCAAAGATAATAGAAATAGCCACAAACTTGTTAACATGCTCTCAGGTGTGTATATGTGTGTACATTCATTATACAATATTTGGGACAAATTTATACTAAAGGATTTTTGTTGTTCATCTATCGTTTGTGGAAAATCAGGGAAGGTGTGCATCCAAGCATCATCCTTTCACCATATTTTTTCAATTTATATGCCGAGAAAATAACCTCAGAAGCTGGACTATATAAAGATGAGTACTGCAAAGGTACGACTGACCTTTGCTATGCACACACCACAGCCTTGTTCGCTGAAATCAAGGAGGATTTGCATCACTGGCTGAGTACAAGCAAAGACCACATCTTCAGGATGGTTTGCAACGCAATGCAAAGAATACCCGGATCTTCAGAGCTGGACCAACAGATAGCATTACGGTATGGGGAAACAAGATCAGGGATTTCACTTGGCTTAGATCCACAATCAAGGTTAAGGGAAGCAGCAAGGAGGAAATCAAACAACACATATTGCCCTGGGAAGACCCGTGTCACAAGAACTCTTTAAAGAGTTAAAGAACACTTGGAGGACTCAAGTGAGTCTGACTAAGGGACTGACACTTTAATTGCCTCCTATGTATGTGAAAGTTGGGAAATGAATAAGGGAGACAGGAGAAGGCTTGATGGACTTGCGTTATTATGTTGGCCAAGAATATTGGATGTACAATGGACCGCCGGACAAAAAATCTGTTGGAAGAGGTACAACCAGCAGGCTCCTTTGAAGTAAGGATGGCAAGGTTTCATCTCACATCCCTTGGACATGCTGTCAGTGGACAATAGCCCCTTGAAAAGACCATCACGCTTGGTACAGCAGGAGGTCAATGAAAAGGAGGAGGCTCCACAAGGGGCTGGTTTGACATGGTGACTGCAACAATGGGCTCAAACATAACAATTGTGAGGAGGGGCAGGACCAGGCTGTGTTTCATTCTTTTGACAGAGCGTTCCTGTGCACTGCAATGGCTGGAGGACACTTAATAACAACAATTTGAACTTCAAATTTGCCTGGGTAGATAGTATCTTTATTGGACAAATATGACTACTATCATTTATAAAATGAGTGAAAATGTAATCATTTAAAAATGTAAGAAGCATTTTTAATTGACAGGTCTGTGGACTGCATGGGTTGTGTGCTGTGGGGTTGTATGGTGCTGATCTCTGTCCCATGGTATTGATCTCACTTTCAGTTTCAAGAAACAGAAATGGGTATGCTTTAGGGACTTCAATGCTTACAAAATCTTGGGAAGAGCTGGTATAGTAGTCTTTGTGCTCCAGTCAGGAATGGACTTCAGAAAGAAGTGGAAAAACTGCCCATTTCAGACTTTCGTGTTATATTCTGTTGTGTCTGGTGGGACTGCTGACTTTGGAAACAAACCTTTTTACCTGTGAGGGGAAATCAAGAAGTCTGTGACAGGTTATTGATTTTAGTGCCACAATATCTGCTAATTACCACCAGAAAATAATGCCTCAAGTGCATCTACGACTCTCCCCACTTGAGTCCATTCTGAGTTTTAATCCTATGTCTGTGTAGCTAATTGACAGGACTTAAGTCAGACCCAGAGCACTAGCCCTAATGGGTCTGAGAAACTCAGCCTTTAGGCTTCTGGTCTCTGAGGATTATGGGAAACTCAGAACAAGACCAGCAAATTCAGTTTGGAAGAAGTCTGTGATTCACACCTGGTATGTTTCTCCTTTCTGCCTTCTCTGTGTTCTCCCACCTCTCAGACTACAATTGCACTGACATCCCTGAAGCATGCACACAAATGCCCTTCTTTCTATGTTGGATCCTCACCCCTCCTCCCTCTGTTACTTCTGCTAGGATGAAGACAGGGCCTTTCTTCCTTATGGTTTTGTTTACTGCAGTTGGTAATTCCCTCAACCTTGTGATTTTTTACTTCATCACTATGACTCCAGCCTCTCAGTTTAAATTGTTCAGAATTATTATTCCTCCTCAATCCAATGCAAATAGAGCAGAGAGACAAGGCACCAGATACAAAGCAGAATTCAAGCAAAATCATTCAAATGAAAAATTCAAATGAAACATAAGATCGTTATGCATGATTTATACTTGACATAGCTGATTCTTTAATGACAACCATTCATAAAGACTTGGGGGAGGCAGTTTGGACGAAGTCTGAAGTTACTTCCTTTCTCAAAATACTTCAGAATGTGCACTTACTGAATTTTCTTTACTTTCTTTCTCTGGGACAAGTTGTTTATCTTTTCTCCAGGGATAAATCTTTCATCCTGAATACCAGGTTTAATTGCCACCCAATCTTTTCATGCCTCACTTCAGCAATGATTCTCTTTCTTTGCAATATCTTTATTTATTCCTCACTCCCTCTCTCTATCTCTCTCCTCTCTCTATCTCTCTCCACATTTGCCTCTATCTCTCTGTCTACTGATATTTCCTCTCTTTGGCAAAGATACCATTCTCTCTGAGTTGGCTAAAATCTTTCAATTCTGTCCTACAAGAATGATCAGAGTGGTTTACCTTTATTTCCTCTACTCCTTTCCTTTCACTTAAAAACCTCTACAATCATACTTCTGTTCCAATGGAAAACTTAAGCAAAAACAATTTGATCTCTTACTTGACAACCAATGATCCTTTCTCTGATTGCCTTCTTTATCTTCTATCACTTGAAGCTGCTAATATCCCATCCTCATTTGTGAATTTTTTTTCTTTGATTTCTTCTATGGCTATATCTATTTTTGTTCCATTTCCCTTTTGACAAGCTCCTTGAACTTATTTAATGAGTTAATTCTTCTCTCTTATCTTCACATTTTCCTTCTTTTTTCTATTTTTAGGGGCCAAATCACCTGCCTTCAGACCTTCTCCAACCTTTCTACTCACAAGAAAAACAAAAAACCTTCAATTGGGATTAGATTCCTCCACAAATTATACTATTTCTCACTTTGTCTTACTTCCTTAATGTCACACTCACAACTTACTGTGAAATAAATGCCATTCAATATAACATTTATTGTGCACTTATTAAATTTTAGGAACTTTAATACATGCTGGAAAGACAGACTATGAAATGATCTCTGATCAAGTGAATAAATTGGCTAAATTCAGCGTTTTAGTCCTTCACAATGGAGCAACCAAAAAATAATTTTCAGCTTTCTTTCTAAGAGAGAATCTACCTCTTTCTATAGTCATTCAACAACTCCGGTGTCTTCTTGGTCTGCTGCAGTATTTGCACGTAGATCAAGCTCTAGTCAATGACTGAGACTGTGGAGGAACTCGGTCTGGTCATTCTGTCCCAAATAGGGCTTCTCCACTGGTAGTCTCTACACTGGAGTTCTCCAGTGGGCTGCCTTGTCTCCTGGTACTCCTCCAACCCATCTGACTTACTTTTCCTTTTCCCTTCACAGACATCAGACTTGCATCACAATGTGAAGTTTCTCCTTATTAACTCTTGTTCTTTCTTTCCATAAGTTTCATAGGCTTTCCTCTAATATTTGTGTACTTTTGGCAGCGCCTTGACACCTGCTTGTTGGAGCCTCTTCACTAAAGACATACAGACACACAAAGGGGCTATAATAGAAGGTTACGATTTTTATCCTTAGGAATATCACTAGACTATGAATTTCTTAGGCAATGATGATATTTTTCCTTTGTGTCCAGCAGGGTTTTTATTGAGCTCAATTATGCAAAAAAAAGATTGTTGAATAAATCAAAGAGAACTTTGAAGAAAACATCCCAGAAGAGGAATCAATCATTGCTTTCCAAGTAGACGAGGACAAAGAAGAGTTTTTGAGAGTAGAACCACCAAATGCTAAGTATAGGCATGAAAAAATATTCTGGAAGTTGCAAGCCTTTTGGAAAAGTCTCGGGTTTATTGTGCATGGGAAAACTGAATGATGGAAAATGTTGATAGACAGATAAGATAAATCCCTGTAGAAGGCGGGGAAGGCAGCAGGGGCACCAGAGTCTAAATTATTGAGAGCTTGAGACAAAATAGAAAAACTATGCTGAAATCATGAGAAAACAGCGAGTTTCCTTTCCAGCCTATGAAATGAGTCAATCAGTGTGCCTTTGGGCAGGAGGCTAGTTCGCAGAGTGCAGTGACCTTTCATGGGCATTTATCAGTGGTAAAGGAGCTTATAACACTTGCCAGGACAGAACAGACCCTGAAGGGTCCAATGGCTGAGAGATTGGGGACATAGAGAGACATTGCTGCTGACATGGCTGAAAAGAAGGTATTAAGAGAGAAAGAACTGTATTATTAATGTTTTCTGATCCTGACTTGTGGTAATCTGTTAACTTCCCTAATAAATGCCCATAATCATGAGATACGGAGAAAGAGAATGTTAGTTTTATACAAATAGGCATTTGATGAAAGCTTTCATTTAAAAAACAACAGGCACGTCTCAAAAAAGATAAGTTGTTTGAGTCAGTGTGTTTGTATAGTAAGATGAGGTGGTCACTGAAACAAAATTTGGCAATAGTAAATTCTGCATGGGAAATAGAAGAAAATGACAATGGAAATACTGTATGTGGCCATGCATGTTTCAATTTTTTATAAAGTACCAAGAGAAAAATTGGCTACTGTTTTCTTATGATACTATGTATCATCATGTACTATAAATACATTCTCCAGGCCTGTGAGCTCAAAACTAGTTCTAGCTATTCCTTCTTGTTTGGCATATGTATTCTATTACATAGCAAATCATTCTGGATTTGTTTTCTCTGTTGGTGTATTTTCCCCTCCTTCCTTTACATTAGGTAAAGAGGGGGTCTTTTAAATCTTTTGATGTGTCTGATAATATCAGTACCTATTGTTAATTCTCTGAGCTTTTTTACAATGAATGAATGAATGAATGCACAGTTCTCTCAAAATTTCTTTTTAAAATTTGATTTCATTTGACTTTTTTTCATTTCCGCTGACCTCAGCTCTTTTGTTCCCTTCCATGTAACAGAAGTAGTCAGTCTTATCTGGTAAAAAAGGTAGGGAAAAGGCAGGGGATGAACAGTGAATTTTAATGAATAATGAACCAAAGAGAGGCCCATTATACAATTATATAAGTGTAAGTGTCTATAGGTTCAAGACATTTTCTTGGTATTATATGTGCTCCTCAGGCACATATCTCTCTCTCTCCTCACCCTGTAAAGATCATTGATTATCAATTATAGTGTTCTTTGTATTTCTCTACAACAGGAATTATCTTGAGACTCAATTTAGCTATGGTTCAGTTGAAGTTTGAAACCTAGTCAATGGGCTATAAATAATTAATTGATTTAAATTGTACCCGAGTAAACCTTCAAAAACATACAAAATTAATTACGTTGTAAAACACAATGCCATTTTTCCTGTAATATGACAGATAATTTAAAAATTTTTATCCAGATGATAAGTAAAAGCCTCACACCATCATGCCTAATAAATATCTGCTTTCTCTTCTCAACCTTAAGTGTACTTATATTAGTATCTCTGGGTCAGTGGGGAAGAGAGGCAAGGAGAAGGACAGCAAAAAGAGGCCCATGTGTCTCTGAAGCCTCATTTGTTCCATGAGTTGTTGTGTCCAGTCCCTCTGGATTATATACTACAAAGAGGAGGGCTATATTTGGTTCATCATGTCTCCCTAGGATTCTTAGCAAAGACTATATTATCAATGATTACATGTTATCAAATAGGATTGAAATCACTTGAGAATTGCTCTGCAATCTATTAGTCAACTTCTTTAGTAATGTCAGTTAGACAGTCTTTCATGTTGTTCACCTGCCATTGTTTCTCAATTTCTGTCTTTCCCCCCTGTGTGAAATTATAATAATCTAAGCTGTTCTCCCACCACATTTGCATAATTTTGTTGTGCCGTAATGGCTTGTGTTTTGCTATCATACCTGAAGTTATATCAAAAGCTAGAAAGATCACTCAAAGTGACAAATTTCACTAGACCTTCTAGACTATGAAGAAGGCTGCCCAGTTTTGAAGAACTAGCCACAGAAAACCTTATGGACAGAATTGAAACATTTTCAGAACTGAAACATTTTGAGTGAACACATCATAAAAAGAAGCAGACCATTGTCAGAGATAGTGTTAGAAGATGGCCCCCTGAGGTCAGAAAGGACTCAAACTATGACTGAAAAGGAGCGAGCTGTCTTCTCAAAGGAGAGTCTGCCCTAAGGACATAATGGAGTAAAGCCCAGGGGATTAAAGCCTTGCAGATTTTCACTTACTGATGCGGCACAACTCAGAATTAGAAGAAACAGTTGTAAGCATCAAACATTGTAACTTGCAATGTACAAAGTATGAATCCAGGGGAATAGAAAGTTGCAAAAAATGAAATGGAATGCATAAAAACAACATTTTAGTCATTAATGAGTTGAAGTGGACTGATATTGACCACTTGGAACCACAAAATCATATGATTTACTGTGCCGGAAATGACACAATCCATATGAATGGTGTTGCATTCATTATTGAAAAGGACATTTGAAGATTGATCTTGAAGTACAATGTTGTCTCTGATACCTACTTGAATTCAAGGAAGTTCAATTACAACAACTATTATTCAAATATATGTACCAACCATGAAAGTTTGTGATGAAGTTGATGAAGTCTACCCATGTCTTTAGTCAGAAATTGATTGAACATGCATTCAAGATGTAATTATAATTATTGGTGATTGGAATGCAAAAGTTGAAAACATAGCAGAAAGAACAGTAGTTGGGAGATATGGCCTTGCTGATAAAAATGAAGCCAGAGATCACATGATAGAATTTTGTAAGACTAATGACTTCTTCATCAGAAATATCTTTTTTAACAACACAAAAGGCAGTGCACCTGAACTTCACCATCTCTAGATGTAGCACATAGAAATAAAATTGACTACTTATAGAAGAGACTATGTAGAAGCTCAATATCAGCAAATAAAATGGAGTGTGGAACATACCATCAATTACTCATATGTAACTTCAGGTTGAAGCTTTAAAAAAATTACAAGTCCCAAAGAGTCAAAATATGACCTTGAATCTATCCTACATGCATTAAAACAGCCTTTCAAGAACAGATTAGATCCTCTGCACTCTATGACAGAAGACCCAATCACTGGCATCATTCATGAAGGAAGCAAAAGGTCATACAAATACTGGAAAGAAAAAACAGTCAAACTAGATATCAAAAGAGACTCTGAAAGTTACTGCTAACCATAGGCATCGAAAGAAATGATGAGCAGAAGATTTCAAAAGGCACCTCCAGAAGACAAAGTAAAATATGATAATGGAATGTGTAAAACCTAGAGTTAGAAAGCCAAAAGAATAACATGCTCAGGCTATTTTAACCTGAAAGAACCCGAGAAAAACTTAAAGCCTCAAGATGCAATACTGAAAATTCTGTGGGCAAAATATTCAATAATGCAGATAGCATCAGAAGAAGATGAAAGAATACAGACTCACTATAACCAAAAGAACCAGTTGACATTGAATCATTTCAAGAGGTAGCTCATGAGTAAGATCCTATGTTACAGAGAAAAGAAGTTAAAGCTGCACTGAAAGCATTAGCCAAAAATAAGTGTCCAAGAATTGATGGAATATCAACTGAAATGTTTCAACAAGCTGTGAAGCACAATAAGCACTCCCTTATCAATGTGAGGAAAGGTGGATGATAGCTACTTGGCCAACTGACTGACAGAGATCCCTATTTGTGCCCATTTCAAATAAAGGTGAAACAACAGAATCCTCAAACTATATAACAATATCATTAAGATCAAATGCAGGTAAAATGTTTTTAAAGATCATCCAACAATAGTTGCAGCAGCACATCCACAGGCAACTGTTAGTAATTCGGACTGGATTCAGAAGAGGAGGTGGAATAAGTGATTTTGGTGATGTCAGATAGATCTTAGCTGAAAGTAGAAAACACCAGAGAGAAGTTTCCTTGACTATGCAAAGGCATTCTACTGTGTAGACCACAACAAACTACAGAAAGCCTTGAGAAGAACGAGGACATCATGTTTATGTAGAACCTGTATATGTATCAAGTGGTATTTGTGCAAACAGAACAAGGGAATACTGTATGGTTTAAAATTAGGAAAAGAGTGTGTCAAGATTATATCCTCCCGCCATAATTGTTCAGTGTGTATGCTGGACTATCAGAGAAGCTGGACTATATGAAAAAAATGTGGCATCAGATTTGGAGGAAGGTTTATTAGCCTCTTGCAATAAGTAGATGACACAACTTTGTTGCTTGAAAATAAGGAAGACTCGCAGTATTTGCTGATGAAGATCTTGGCTGGCAGCCTCCTGTATGGATTACGACTCAATGAAAAGAAGACCAAATCTTCAGAAATGGTCCAGTAGATATCACTGTGATTAATGGAGAAAAGATTGAAGTCGTAGAGGATTTTAGCTTTTGCTTTAGTCCACAATCAATGCTCATGGAAACAGCAGTCAATAGCGTAAGTAAAATCCGCTGCACATGACCTTTTAAAAGTATTCAAAGGCAAAGATGTTCCCTTGAGAACTAAGATCTGTCTGCTCCAGGCCACGATATTTTTAATCACCTCATATGCATGTAAAAGTTGGACGTTGATTAAGGAAGACAGACAAATTGATGTGTTTGAATTATGGCGTTGGTGAAGAGTATTAACAGTCCCATGCACACTAGTAACCAATCCAAATCCACTGCTATCAAGTCATTTCTGGCTTACAGTAGCCCTTGTGGATTTCTTAGATTGTAACTTCTTACAGTGTAGAAAGCTGAGTCTTTCTCCTGCGGAACTGTTGAAGGTGTTGAACTGCTCATCATGTAAGCCCAACTTATAACTTCCACATTCCCAGAGCTCCTATGGACTTCCCAAAGAGCTGTAATTCTATATAGGAATATTCCTTACTGGCAGGGATGGTGAGACTTCAGCTCATGTACCGCGGACATGTTGAAAGGAGAGACCAGTCCCTGAAGAAGCACACCTGGCTTCATAGAGTAAGGAGGCAGTTAAAGGTGGAAGATCCCTTAGAAGATGCATCGACCTTGTGGCTGCATCAAGGGGTTTAAACATAAGAACCATCGAGGATGGTACAGGACTGGGCAGTGTTTTGTTTTGTTGTCCATAGCACGGCTATTAGTCTGACCTGAATTGATGGTAGCTAACAACAAGAAAAACAGTGTTATGAAAGTTAAAAGAGATATCTGCTCTAATACCAGAGTGAAATTGTATGTCTAGAGCCCTACTTACCACCCCGAGGCTAAGGAGCTAAGAAAAGCCAGCTGAATTTTTACAAATCAGTAGGTGAGATGTGGGAAACTCTGTTACAACCAAAAGCAGGGAACTACTGTCATCTCTTTGGTGGATAGTCTGCAGTCTCTGCCACATCTTCTCTCCCAGCAATTTTCTTCTAGAAATCATTTCAAAGAAAACAACATGTCCTTTTTTTTTTCTCCAGGCACTGATCTCCATGGCCTCAGAAACATCCCACATTAGTGGTCTAAAACCAAAGAATGAGAAGTGCGCAAAATAATGGAGCACGGCCCCGACAAAATTTTTAAACAAATGTGATTCTTTGGACCCATCAGCATAATTTGAGTCTTTTGGTTTGAAACGCATCCCCTTTGCAATTTGTTCTTACATAATAGCTGCAATATATTTTTCTGTGGCCTGTTAGAATTTAATAAGGGAGAGTCTTTCCCAGTTTTGTCATTCTACATTATAATCTATAAATATATGCTCCTTGAGAACTCTGAAGGAAACTTAGAATTTATAAAGGGCGAATTCTGGGTACATTTACACATTTTTTTTTCCTTCAAGAAGAATGCCCAGATACAACAGAGAGACCAATAATAATCTAACAAAATTTTCTGTTTTGCTTTGTGGTTTTCCTTTTATACCCCACCCCACCCCCCTCACTTAACATTTAAGGAAATTGCAACTTCATTTTCTTTTAAAATGATTTCAAGGACAGCTGTTTCAAGGACAGAACTTTTGTTTCAATGCTTTTACCAGTCAACAGTTGACTTTCTGTTAATTGTGGCACACTCTGTATTTCTGGAGGAGATTGGGATAAGCAATAACAAATCTTGATTTGTTTATCTGTAGGTTCATCTGAATTGTTAATCATCAATCTTAGAGATGCTGACAAATGTAGATTTTTTTTCCTTACAAACTTTTTCTTTGAATTATATACGAAAACTATTATGTGTATAGTTGGTACTAGGAGAAATACTGTTGACTTGTCTTCATAACAGTTTTGGTGTAGAACAATTATAGTTCATTACAGAATTATAGGAAAAGATTCCATAGTAGATAATTTCTCTGGTTGTGGCCTGAAGTTCATAATTTATGGATTAAGGATATTTGGGCATGACTAATTTGACATAATTGGTATAACTGAGACTAAGAAGTTATTATATGTGTGTAGGAGAAGCATTATGGGGAAATAATAATATAAAAATTTAGCTACTTATCCAGTATTTTTATTTCATGTATTATGCTTTGCTCCTTACGTTCAATACTATTTATGCAAAGATGGTGACAATCCATAAATAACTTCAGCATTTCCAAGGAAAGTAGGGTGATGAGAGTGGTATGAAGACCTGTAAGGAATTCATTTAAATTCTGCTAACAGGAATTAAAAAATCCAAATTCCTTGGCGTTTAGGACATGCACTTGATTTAAAAAAAACTTAATTCCATTAACTCTAGATGAAAAAACTTTTTTCCTCCAAGGTTGTGCTGAAGAATTTAAAAAAAAAAAAGTATAAGTAATGACACTTGGCAGAGCAGTTCTGTTCTCTAATATTTACATGCTTGTAAATATGTGCAAGCCCTGTTGATCCATGGTTAACTGCTAGCAGAAAGGTTGCTCACGTGGAACCAATAATGTCTACATGTGAGAGCCTATCTGGGGATCATCTAGTGTCGATTCTAGTGAAGGAAATGAATGGGAGCGTTTCACTTGGTACCCTGTAGTACAACAGAGGCCAGTATAAATCTGAATGGATCTGGCAGCGTACAAGAACAACAGCAGCTGTGAAGAGATTGGCAGTAGGATTGTGGAGACTTTATAAATGAGGTCTATGGAATGTGTCAGGTATTTTCTTTTGTGAAGGGAACTAGGAGGAAAATGAGGGGAGAAGTCCCTCCCCATACTTGAGGAGAACGCATTATCCTGAGCTTTTTATGTCTTGGCTCTGTATTTATTTTGTCTCTGTGGTTCTGGGTAAGGCACTTTGGTTTCATCCTTACATGGAAAGCCACACAGGCTGCCAGCCCCCCTTGGGGCTTGTGTGGGGTGTCATTTTGCTCTGGATGCATGGATTATATCCAAAGGCAGAAATGAGCTAATACATTTGATTATAGGATGTTGCTTTTAAAAGTGTTTATCCTTAATGGCTTTTTGTCAAAACATAGCACAGTGTGTGGGAAAACTGAAAGTTCAGGGGGCAGTGGAAAGGATCAACACCTGCAGAACTGAAATGTCCTCGGTGTCACACTGTGAATATTTGCCAAAGAATTTCAGAAGAGGAGACCCTGTTCCTGGAAGATGCAGTGGAGAGGACTGTGTGGCTCTATTTTCTTGACTTAAATAATATTTTTGGTTAACACCACTTCCTTTCCCTCACTTCCCCCTTTCCCATGTCCCACCAGAATCATCAGTCCCATTGTTTTCTATTTCAGATTGCTTATCCAGCCTATTTTGTCTGTAAAGACCTGAAGAAATAATAGCATGTGCAAAGACATGACATAGCAAAACAAAGCAACAAAAGAAAGCAACAACAACAACAACAACAAAAACCAATGACAAAAAAAAAGCCTGTAAATAGTTCAACGATTGCTTTTTGGCCTTGAGGAGTGTTTTCCCATTGAGTCTGATGGGATGTCATGTCCTGGTCCCAAAGTCTATGTTTGGTACTCCTTCAGAACTTCCTTTCTCTGTTCCCCTTGTAGATCTGTTGCACTCCCTTAGTGCTCTGCCTCAGTTAAGTGAAGTCAGACACAGCCCAGGGACTAGGGAACAACAACTGGCTCAAAATCGGCAATGAGGAGAGTGTAGGAGGCCTGGTAGGGCTTGATCAATGGTAGTGTAATCGAGAGCCATTACTGAAATCTAAATGAAGGCTGAGCATGATAGTGGGACAAGAGGAAAATAAAAGGAAATCAAGGAAAGAGCTAGGAGGCAAAGGGTATTTACAGAATTCTATATACAGGCATGTACATATATATAATATATTTATATATGATGATGGGGAAATAAACCTATGTGCATATATTTATAGATTCATTATTGAGGTAGCAGACGAATATTGGGCCTCCACTCAAGTACTTCCTCAAGAGAAGAACACTTTGTTCTATTAAATCAACATTCCATGATGCTCACCTTCCCTACATGATTGCTGAAGACAAAGCAGATGCATAAGTAAATGTGGTGAAGAGAGTTGATAGTCCCTGGCTATCAAAATAAATTGTGTCTGGAGTCTTAAAGGCTTGAGAGAGGATAAGCAATCTGCCATCTAGATCAGAAGCAACAAAACCCAGGTGAAAGAAGCACACCAGCCTGTGTGATCATGAGGTATTGAAGGGAGAAGGTATCAGGTACCAAAAAACAGAAAAAATCATATCATTGTGTGTTCACCTTCCAGTTAAAATCACAGATGACAAATGGGTGCATAAGCAAGTGTCATGAAGAAAGCTGATGGTGTCCGGCTATCAAAAGATATAGCATCTGGGGTCTTAAAGGCTTGAAGGTAAAAAAGCAACCATCAGGCTGGGAAGCAACAAAGTCCACATGGAGGAAGCACACCAGCCTGTGTGATCACGAGATGTCAAAGGGATCATGTATCAGACATCAAAGAGCAAAAAAGCAAATCATTGTGAATGAGGAGGATTGCAGATTGGTGGACCGAAGACTCACCTGTAGGCAACTGGACATCCCCTTACAGAAGAATCACACGGGGAAGAGAGCCAGTCAGGGTATAGTGTACCAACAATGAGATATAGTTCCTAAATGCATCCTCTCCCCCCACTACCCTACTATTGTGATCTCAATACTATGTTATAAATCCAGCTTGACTGGAGGTTGTACATTGTTATGGATGGGAAATGGAAACACAGGAATTCAGGACAGATGTTCCCTTTGGGACCAGTGCTGAGAGTGGCGATGCCAGGAGGGTGGAAGGGGGGAGTAGAGTTAGAAAGGGGGAATTGATAATAAGGATCTACATATAACCTCCTCCCTGGGGGATGGACAACAGAAAACTGGGTGAGATGTTAGACAGTCTAAGACAAGACAAAATGATAATAATTTATAAATTATCAAGGGCTCATAAGGGAGGGGGAAAATGAGGAGTTGATACCAAGGGCTCAAGCAGAAAGAAAATTTTTTGAGGATGATGGCAACAAATGTATAAATGTGACACAATGGATACATGTATGGGTTGTGATAAGAGTTGTATGAAATCCCAATTAAAATTCTTTTGAATTAAAATTTATTTCATAAATTAAATGTTGCACCAAGAAAACTGATCATTTAATTCAGCTTGAGAAAATGAACTTCTTGAAAGTTATATTTGAGATGTAGATGAAGAAAGCTTTTTAGAGATTGTGGATCAATAGGCACTTGGATAGTACAAATGGTTAGTATACTTGGCTGGTAACACAAGGTTTTCTGGTTCAAGTCTCTCAAAGGCTTCTCAGAAGAAAGTCTTAATGGTTTATTTCCAAACAAACCCATCATTTAAAACACCATGGAGAAGTTTAATTGTGATATACTTGGTGACCCTCACAGTTGAAATCAATTGAATGGCAATGCCTTTCTTTAAGGATCACCCTCCTTAATATTTCAGAGCAAATGAACCTAAATTATGATCTTTCCTCTAAAAGGAGACTTTGTTCTCCTCCAATGTGATAGGATCAGGCCAGAATTTTGTTTCAGATTGGGGGTGTGATTCTATAACAAAATTCCCATTTTAAGGGAATTTTAAGGTGGTGTTTAAAAAAATAGGTTGCATTTAACACTGAGGTCCTGCTAACTCATATGCCCTCCCCTTGCCATCACCAAGCAAGCATGAGGGAGAATCCCAGCAGCCTGGGAGCTGATGAGGGCAACACTAAAGAGTGCCCCACTCCCTCTGTTGGATGAAGACAACTTTTCCACAATTATTATACTCTACAATATTAAGTAGGCAGTTTACCAACATTTAGTGTGCTAGTCATTCTCACCGAAACTCCCAATTTTATGAGGTCTTTGACTCATGATGAGGCTAAGATAGCTGATCTCCCTGATGCCCCCAGTTACCTGCAGGCTTTGCATGACTCAAGTTAGGATAGTGATCTTCTTCCCTCGAGGCCTATGGGTGGGATTAAAGTCATTGTCAATGACCCCTAACAATGTAGACCTGCTCACCTACCTCCGGCAGTCTGAAGTCCCTCCTATCACATTCCTCTCCTCTTAGTCATGAGTCATCCCTAAGTCATTATCATCGTATAGCCCTTAAGACAGCCCCCACCCAAGGCATGTCCTGATTGGTGACTAGAGAAATTATGTGCTCCCTGTTAGGCTACTTATATGGGGGAAAAATAATGTTCGTTCTCTCTCTCCATCTCCACACAGAGCACCATATGGGGCAGAGGTGAAAGTGTTATCCTGACGTTATATATGTCTGACTCTTATTGTTATTTTCTTGCTCTCTCTGTCATGATCTCTATATCTTTATTATAATAAATAATAATTATCGCTGCACAGCTGCCTGTTGAGCCCATGCCGTGAGTATATCAGAGGACTGAACACCCCCTGATATCCCTCCTTTCCTTTCTTTTATTTGATTTTACTTTTCCAAGCAACTTGAGGCTGAGGCAAAGTGGCAGGCTTTCTGTGTGTGGTGTCCAACTAGGTAGCTTTGCAGATGATGGCAGTGCTGTTGAGTTAAGGCTAGATGGTCAGACTCCTCCGGTGTCACTGTAAAAGGATCCCTCATGGTGTATCGTTTCCTCCTTTGACTGCTAACTGCAAGGGCAGCCATTCAGAAAGACCAGCCACTCCTTGGCAGAAAGACAGGCTTTCTATTCTCACAAAGAGAATAGAAACTCCGAAACTCTACCTTGTCCTGTAAGAGGTATGCATGGACATCGACTCGATGGCAGTGATTTTTTGAGTTTGAGGGTAATTGTGAGCTTTGCTTTAGTCCTTCAGTTGACTCATAGTATTGCTGGTTGCCATGAGTCAGCTCCACTAGAACAAAACTTTCCCTATGCTGGTGCCATCCTCATGACCGCTGGCAAGTTCGATCCCGTTGTTGTGGTGATTCTGCCAATCCATCTCATTAGTTGTTTCTCTCCTTTTTTGCTTCCCCTCTATTACATAGGTATGTTAGTCTGGGTAGACTAGAGGAACAAATTTCAAAGAAACGTATATGAATATAAGGAACGGCTTTATATTCAAGAGGAATAGGACATTGAGAAAACATCCCAACCCAGTCCAGCTCAAAGTCACAAGTCCGATAGTAACTAATATGCCTGAAATCAGTCCATAAAGTCTCCTTCGGACTCACGAAGTCACAGGTCAGTGAGTGCAGAGTCCCGGCACCAACTGGGGTCTCCCCATGGCTCCTCGCTTCCAGGGTTCAGGGTCCATCAACAGCATCCCTGGTGGCAGAAGCATCTCATCGCTGGCAGCTCATGAGACTGTCGTAGCCTCAGAGGTCCGGCTCCATCAGGGCGAAGCCGTGTCGTCTCTCCACCGGCTACTGCAGCCTCCCAGACGCCATCATTCTGTGTTGCCTGTGAATAATCATCTCTGAAACTAACTCCCAACAACTGGGGAAGATGGCTTCTCATCTTCACAAGGGAAATATGGCGAGATTTCCCTGGAGTCTAAGGTGAAAGCCATGCCCACACAGAGGCCTCATCGGCTACTCAATGGCTTTCTCCAAATTAACAGGCCAGACTCCACCCCTACATTTCAATCATAAAATTAACATAAGCACATGACTGCCACAACAGGCTAGTGATGTGTCAAAGTAAATGAGCTGGTCATAAACTGCACTTGAGTGATGATGTTGGTGAAGAGTATTAAATATACTGTGGGTAAGTCAGAAGAGCAAACAGACTGGGCTTCAGAGCAATACAACCAGGGTACTTTTTAGAAATGAGCCTGATGAGATGCCACCTTATTTAGTTGGCATATCATTTATGACCGATGGCTAATTCAACAGAAGGGAGGTATTAATGAAAAACAAAGAGCCATAATAAAATTAAGTGGCATTTTCGCATCCAAATGAAGATGAGTTTTTCTCTTTTGGAGGTGGTCCTGCTTGGGACTTTTATTGGGTCTTTCTGGAAAGTGGGTGGTGACACTGAGTGACCTTTGGAGAAACACTGCTTGGACAACAGATAGGTATTCTCATTACAATGAAAGTTCAGTATGCTCATTCTGACCCTCAACTCTATTCCAAAGGGTCACATAGACCAAAGACAGCAAGATCTTCTTGGGCTATTATTGTAAAATGGCAAAGCCCTGAGATAGTGTGATTTTCACTGTTCCTGATTAAATCGAGTTCTATAAAGAGAATGTGAAGTTGCTGTAAGGATCGTAGAGGAGCCTACCTCTTGGATTCATGCCTGGCTGTGTGAAGTAAATTATGGCTTCTAATGTTTAAAGATTTCACATACAAAAGGAGAACTAATTAGACAACTCCAGATTTGACTCGACTTTGCTTTCCCAAAAGTTCTCTCAATTTAATTCAGGGACTTGATGGACTTCACTCTGATGAGGTATTTGTTGACCCCAATTTCTGTTGAATTATCGTAGAAAATTATTTAGGGGAGTGATTCATCCCAACTGGTTCATATAATTGTGGTTAATGACAATTGCACTTTCTGCTCCATCCATTGAATCTTGAAATCGAAACCAAACTATAAAAAAACAATAAAAACAGCATGTTTGGACATGTCTCAAATTTATTTATGAGGTTTTATTTCTGCCTCACAGCATGTTCATTGTCTCTAAAACTCACTTGTTATTTTCACAAATTGACTCTATCAAGCATGATACATTTCCAGGTACAGAAGACACAGGGACATCTTGAATAAAATGATGACTTCCACAATTGCCTTACAGGAACCACTGGTCATTGCTAGACATCCAGTGTAGTACTGGTTGAATTCTGTTTTTTCATTTGTAATACTGAATTAGAACCCCAGTCGTGTAATTTTAGAGCATTTCCAGAAGATCCTTCTAATCTCTGATTTATGTTCTGAGGCAGGGGAAGAAAAATATAAAGAACAGAAGTCTCTAAACAGAAATCCTGCATTATAATGAACTCTATGATAGACAGGACTGGGGAGATATATGACCTATGGGATATATGACAAAGGGTTAATTGTATAGGAGACTTCTTGTTCCCCATTTCACCTCCTTCTGGCTTCTTTTGATAGTCTGACAAAGGCTATGAGGACCATCTGGACTTTCTTTGACTAGTTTTGAGCAAATGTATCTTGGAAGAGCCTTATTTCTCTTCCTTCTCTGCTTGTTTCTCTTCCTGCTATGAGTCTTTTCAGACACTGAGGTTTAGGGGGCAAGGGTCTACGGACATTCATAATACACATAGCTACATCTGCTGGGGAGTATGGCAAAGTTAATATTCAGCAAGGTGAAGCATCAGGACTCACAGATAAATGCTTCCTTCTTCCTCTCTGATATTCATATTATTAGACTTCTCAGAAAATCTAAAGATCTCCCACAGTTTCAACTGGAGACCTAATCTTTGTACTGATGCCCTCTTCCATTACATATACTCTGTGTGGCAGTCATGTGCTTATGTTAATTTTATGATTGAAATGTAGGAGTGGAGTCTAGCCTGTTAATCTGGAGATAGTCATTGAGTAGTCAATGAGGCCTCTGTGTGGGCATGGCTTTCCCCTGAGACTTCTGGGAAATCTCGCCATATTTCCCTCGTGAAGATGAGAAGCTATATCTTCCCAGTTGTTGGGAGTTAGTCTTAGAGACGATTAATCATGGACAAGATGAGATGGCAGCATCCAAGAAGCTGGAGGAGCCGGTGGAGAGACCACATGGTTTTGCCCTGATGGCAAACCTCTGAAGCTGGGACGGCCACATGGAGACCTCTGCCAGCGATGAATTGCTTTTGCTGTTGATGGACCCTGAGCGCTGGAAGTGCGGAGCCATGGGGAGACCCCTGACAGCGCCGGGATTCTGTACTCACTGACCTGTGACTTCATGAGTTGAAAGGAGACTTTATAGACTGATTTCAGGCATATGGGTTAATATCGGACTTATGGCTTTGAATTGGACTGGGCTCAATGTCCTGTTCCTCTTGTATATAAACCTTTTCCTTATATGAACCTTTTCCATATGAGTGTCAATGAAATTTGTTCCTCTAGTCTACCCAGACTAACACACTCTGCATCCTTGCACAGGCTTTCTGGGTTCATGCCTTTTTAAATTTATCTTGAATATGCCTCAACCCTTTTCTCACGACTGTACTTTCTCAGGATTTCAGGGAGAGATTTAAAAGTTTTTGCTGATCATTAGTAAATGACCTTTTGAAAGTTCTAAAAAAGCAAAGGTGTCACTTTGATGCCTAACGTGCACCTGAGGGAGGTCTTCATCTTGTCAATAACTGCAAATGCATGAGGAAAGTGGACACTGGAAAAAGAACAATGCGAAAGAATGGATGCATCTGAATTGTGTCATTAGTCAGGAGGAGTAACTACACCATGGAGAGCCAGAAGAATACAAATCAGTCAAAGAAGGAATACAACTGGAATACTCCATAGAATCAAGGGTAATGCAATTTCCTCTTGCTTATTTTGGATCCATGACCACGAAAGATCTCTAGAAAAGGACATCATGTTTGACAGAGGATCAGGGAAAATGAAGGTAAACATTCATGAGATGGACTGACACAATAGCTCCCTTCACGGGCTTAGACTACAGAGCACGGAGCTGGTGTAAGACCTGGGCCACGTCAGGTGCATAAATACATTTTGTTTCGTGACACTCCTTGCAATCCTCTCAGTGAAGCAACACTCTCCCCACATCCTCCACGCATTCTGTCTCTGCTTTCTTGCCTGACTCTTTCTATCTCCTGAGCTTTGACTTGGGTAGGGTTAAATGGGTCATACGTTACCCTTTGGTTATGTATGGTTGATTGTACTGAGGAATCCATTTCTTCCTGGTGTTATTACTCACTTCACAGCTCTGCCTGTTCTTGTCCTCCGGTTTTTAGTCTTTTACATCTAATGTGCTGAATCTATTTTTGAGGTGGTCTCTAAGTTCAAGTGACCAGAAGTCCGCTTTTTAACAATTTAACAACGTCCTGTAGCGTTTTAAAATTAACATAAATATATTCCAGTACTATTTTTGCACTCTGTGAACATTGTTGTTGCTCCACATAGACCAAATTTGTAATCAGGAAGCTCACCCCCCTCACCCCCACTCCCCGGTCAATGGTGTCCCACTTAAAATCTGGTTGCTTTACCTAAGTTCAAGTGTAATATACTCAAAGTTACACTTTAGCTCGTCTGGAGGTGTTATAACCTTCAGCTTCAGTTGGAGCTGACAGACGAGTGATTGGAGTCTACTCTGCATTTGTAGCGTTATAGTAAGGCTGTTTGGCAGCACTTGGTGGGAGGTCAGATGCTTAGGGATGTTCTTCCTGAAGGCTCCAGCTGTCCAACCGCCATTGTCTCTTCCACAAAAGGTAGGGTTCACTCCTGCTGTTAGGAAATGAGTTACTTCCCTCTAAAGCTTTGACTAAATCAAGTCTCCAGCCCAAGGACAATCAAGGTTAGGCTGCCATCATGAAATTGAGGCTCACCCATCTTGTCACATGTGGGAGCCCAATACCTCCTTTTCCTATTGCATGTATATCTCTCTTTCATCTTCCTCATTACTGTGTAACCTATAGGATAGCCCCTTCCTGTGATATATGTCCTTAAATTGTAATTAGGGGGCTTAGACATGCCCACATGATTTTAAAGGCCTTGGTTAGCAATAAACCATGCAGTCTTTCCACGTGGACCACTGAGGTGAGCATGCTACCATAATATGTGTCTGACTCCATTATTTCTCTCTTTCATATTTTCTATAACTTTACTATTGTGGCAGTCATGTGCTTATTTTAATTTTATGATTGAAATATAGGGGTGGAGTCTAGCCTGTTAATCTGGAGGTAGCCATTGAGTAGCTGATGAGGCCTCTGTGTGGGCATGGCTTTCACCTTAGACTCCAGGGAAATGTCGCCATATTTCCCTCGTGAAGATGAGAAGCTATCTTCCCCAGTTGTTGGGAGTTAGTTTCAGAGATGATTAACCACAGGCAACACAGAATGGCGGCGTCTGGGAGGCTGGAGTAGTCTGTGGAGAGACCACATGGCTTTGCCCTGATAGAGCCGGAACTCTGAGGCTGGGACAGCCACATGGAGGCCTCTGCCAGTGATGAGTTGCTTCTGCCACCACAGGATGCTGTTGATGGACCCTGAGCCCTGGAAGTGAGGAGCCATGGGGAGACCCCTGTCAGTGCCAGGACTCTGTACCCACTGACCTGTGACTTTGTGAGTCAGAAGGAGACTTTATGGACTGATTTCGGGCATATGGGTTAATATCGGACTTGCAACTTTGAGCTGGACTGGGCTGGGATGTTTTCTCAATGTCCTGTTCCTCTTGGATATAAACCCATTCCTTATACCTATATTCGTGTCTCTGAAATTTGTTCCTCTAGTCTACCCGGACTGACACATTATGATATCTCAAGAGTAGGGTACTAGAGGAGCAAATCATAAGATGGAATGTAGGAGCTTGTTTGACTTGTGCCTCATGGTATTGTTACTTTGGCTCAACAGAAGTCAGATATGTCCTTTGAGTTTACTGAGTTATTTTTTGGAAACAATATGGGAAGTTAAAGTTTTGATTATTTTGTTTGGAAGCTGTCTTTGGTTGTTCCTATGTAAAATGGATACTGTTAATGTATATCTTGAGCTCAGGGGTGGGGACCACCATTTGAGTGTCTCGGAGCCGGTTCTGTTCAGGGACAATGGTTAAGAAGATCAGAATGCTGGACTGAAAGCAGGGATCTGTTTTGATACCTTTAGAGACCTAATTCAATGTTTTTGTCTAAACAGTTTAGATAAGGATATAGATAAGCTTAATAAGTATTGACCTTCTGTTTTAAGAATTAAGTTTGGGTAATATAGGGGGCAGATAATGGGGGCCTGGAGGGAGGGAGAATGTTTTGAGAGTGATGATGGCAATGGGTGTGTAAAAGTGGCCTGAATACAACTGATGTTGTTGGGGATTGTGATGGGAGTTATAGGGCCCCCCCAATAAAATGATCAATTTTTTTAAAAAGGGGGGGGGAGGGAAAGGGGAGGGTTTTTTTAAAAGGGGCTTGTATCAAGGGCTCAGGTGGAAAATATTGGGAAATGTATGTGGAAATATGTGTGCAAATGTGCTTGATACAAATGATGTACTGAATGTTGTAGTAGATGTAAGAGCCCCCAATAAAATT
>PVJH01011424.1:0-43237 GCA_004026705.1 Nesogale talazaci
AGGGTACATTTGCACATAGTCTCTACTATCAATAGTTTGGCCCTTCAAGTTAATTTCAAAGTGGCTCTATGGTTTCAAAAATCACCTGTGCAGCAGCAGTCCTATTTGCAAAGACAGACGTGTCCCTTGGATGTGCATCTCCTTAGGACATTTTTTCAAAGCTTGAATAGTTTCTTAGTATAACTCAGAGATGATACAAATGGCCAACACTTATAAAGGGTACTAAAGACTAGTTCAAACCCTAGCAGGGAAGATCTCTGGGTTCGATTAGCAATGTCTGCCATGGCTACAAGGGTGGGGACTGGGTTCAAAATCCTTAGGGAGGAAAATTATGTAACAATACAGGGGCAAGAAAACAGCAAACACATATGCTGCACACTTTTGTTAAATGCTTCCAGCTGTCTTAGTTATCCATGCTGCTGCAACCGAAACACTATAAGTAGGTGGCTTTATTTTACAGACACCCCCCCCCCCGAAAAAAAACTCCACAGTGTAGGAAACTAGAAGTACAAATTCAAGGTGGTAGCTCTATGCAAAGGCTTTGTCTCCCTCGGAATGGTTGATAGGTTTGAACCACCAACCTAGAGGCTAACAGGCCACAGTGACAACAGAGGGGAAACAAATAAGGTTAAAGTAAGTGGTCCAAGAGTAAAGGATAGGGGGAAAGAGAAAAGAAAGGGGATTCAAACCAGCATCCATGAAATTTTAAAAAGTGCATTTACTCTCTGATCTGATTCAATCTGCCTCAATGTCTCCCTCCCTCAAAATGCTGCTCACAGGGCTCATGGCAGAGATTATTAACGAGCTATTTCCCAACTTCTTGGTCTCCCTGGTCAGAGTTTACACTTTCCCCAGACTCCCCCGAGATCACATTTCGCACTAGTTGGTTGGCATGGAGGGCAAAGGCAGAAGCCTCAGACCAGGCTGCTCCCTCGCATCAAGAGGCCTCACCAACAATGGAGAAGCTGCTCTTTTTTCTGTTTGTTTGTGTGTTTTTTTTTTGGCATCACTGCTCTCTGGTGGTGGGAGTAGGAGGCCCAGCCCCACTGCTGGAATTGAACCTCCGTCCCAGTGGGCCGCAGTCCCACGCACAACCACTACGACACCGGGGCTCAGCCCGAAGCTGCTCTTTTTATAGGAATATCCACCCCACAAAAAAACTTTCAAAAAGAACTTTATTGCTGCCACTTTGCAGGGCATTAAAGAATTTTGCCCAAACTGATCTATTGAGAAAATGAAGGGGCTGATGCTGAAAACTATAGAATTGTCTCTGCAGCCTCCACTCGTGGCGTTCCATACATGTAAGCAAGAGGGGAAACAAAGAACTGGTTTTGGAAGACAGAAGCAACCGATGGGGCAAGGAACAGACGTGGGCAGGCAGGACTAGAGATGGGTTCTAGAAAACTTAGCAGGACTAGAGGTGGGTTCTAGAACTTAGCTTTTGCCATCATGATGCACCTCGAGGAATTATATTGTGGTCAACTGTGGTCAAGCTGTCTACCAGGCAAAAACCATCCATCTCCTAGACAAGCCTGGTGGCCTTTACTCCAAACCAAAAGCTAACTCACTCATCGAGGCAATTCTGACTCACAGCAAGTGTTTAAGACACAGAAGAACTTCCCTGTTGGGTTCCTGACACTAACTCTTTACGGAGCGGGAGGCTTCATCTTTCCCTCTCGGAGCAGCTGGGGAGGTTCAAACAGCTGACTTTGAGCTAGGAGCCCAATGTGCAACCATGACGCCACCACGCCCCCCGGGCTCCAAAGTGTTCCTAGGTAATGTCATTCTCAGTCAGCATCCATCTCCACACTTTGTTGCCCACTCGTCCAAGCTCTGTAGTCTTGACCAAAACTCAGACCTCAGAATCAAGAAGCACCAAAGCTGAGTCAACTTCTGCATCCAAGTCCCTGATTGTGGGAATGGTTGATCCAAAGGCTGGCAGTTTGAGTCCACTGAGAGGTGCGTCTGCTGAAAGCCCTGGAGATAGGCTCCCAAATAGACAGCCATCGATAAGTCTGGAAGCACAGTTTGATCACAAGGGGGCACCACGATTGGGGATCAATCTGGCCAAATTATCATACTCGAAACTGTGAATTCTGACTCACAGGGCAAGGTAGAACTGTCCCTGTGGGTTTCTGACACTGTAATTCTTTACAGGAGTCGCAAGTGCCATCGTTCTCCTTCAGAGCAGCTAGTGGTTTTGAACTGCTGGCCTTGCAAATCGCAGCCCAATTTGTAACCAGGCACTACTCACTCTCAAACCAAGGCTGCTCCTGATTCAATGGCTTCTCTGGGTTACACGTGGCAGTCCATTATTCAGAAAAGAAAAGGGAAAAGAAAAAGGAAGATTTCCTACCTCTACCACCATCAAAACATAACTTTGCTATCCCATTAGGTACTTAACTATTACTGGTCTCTCTTTTTTTCAGCAGCAAATAGCTTGGTAACCAACCACAAAAAGTACAAATCTAGCTTCCCCCTTTATCAAGATGGATCGCAACACACAATGACAATATATGAATCAGTTCAAGGAAAATGGTAACCTCTCCAAAACCATAAAGATTTACAGCCTTGGAAACCTACGGGGCAGTTCTCAGTCCTGTTGGGTCCCCCGAGTCAGAATGGATTCAGTGGCAGTGGCTTATGTTTTTGGTACATAAGCAGTGCCCAGTGTCCTGTAAGATGTCTTGGGCTCATTTTAGGAAGCTCTGTCTTATTCCATCAGTCAGATTTCATGTCTGCCTACCACCAACCAAGCACTGAATATACAAACAACAGACAGAAAGAAGAATGTGGTCTTGCCCTCAACAGTCGAATTGAATTCTGAATCTTACTGGAGGATTGAGGTAAATGTACTACATATTATAATGGTTATTTGAAGACTACATGTTGGAGTTAGAATGAAGCAATCACCCAGTCTCCAGGTAACCATGTCATAAACTCGTCACCTCATTCAAAACAAAGTGCAAGCTTTCATATGTTCTGATTCGGAAAATTAAGGTAGGTTCATCATGTATTAAAAAGCTATATGGTTGTAATCAGAAAAGGGGGGCCACAGGGGACTTGAATATTATGTAAAACTATGAAAATGTGTGTCCACTGATATGTTATCTCCAATACTAATTTACTCAAGAACTGGAGATTGGGGCTGAGCCCCGGTGGCGTAGTGGTTGTGCGCGGGACTGCGGCCCACTGGGACGGAGGTTCAATTCCAGCAGTGTGGCTGGGCCTCCTACTCCCACCACCAGAGAGCAGTGATGCCCCCCCCCCAAAAAAAAAAACACAAAAACACAAAAACAAAAAACAAAAAACAAAAAACAACAACAAAAAAAAAAGAACTGGAGATTGGCTACTGGTCTCAAATCCCTCGGGTGTCACATCATCTTCTTTTCAGGTAGATTTAGTAAACAAGGGAGAAGAATCTGGAGCCAAAGGAGATTATTTTCAACCCTAAACTTTTACGAAGCAAACCAACAGCAATGTAGACCACCAGAAACCAAGGTTGGTCTGTGAAACATCCAAGCTGCTGAGACAAGGATGAAACCAACCAAGCAGCCTTAGCTTCAGGTTCTTCTTCTTAAAATGATAATTATATTGGGGGCTCTTACAGCTCTTATAACATTCCCTACATCAATTGTATCAAGCATATTTGTACATATGTAGCCATCATCATTTTGTAAACATTTGCTTTCTATTTAAGCTCTTGGCATGAGATCCTTTTCCCCCTCCCAAACCTCCCTCTCACCCTCATGACTCACCCTCGTGGGTGATTTTTGATAAATCATAAATCATTATTATTTTATTATCTTACACTGACCGCTGTCTCCCTTCACTCGTTTTTCTGTTGTATGTCTCCCTGGTAGGGAGGGAGGGGCATTCACCAAACCGAGTCTTGGCATCAGTTAAAAGCAGGTGCGCATACACACACACACACACACACACACACACACAATACAGATCATCAAACCTTAAAAAGAAAAGAAAAAAACCCTGTCCCTTGGGTACAAATCACCTACACCCCATGGCCAAACTCCCCAAGGACCAGCTGATATTGTAAATAATCGCTGCGGGCCAGGTGTATCCCCAATCTCAAGAGACAGCTGCTACTTAACTCCAGTTTACTGTTCTCACCAGGCAGGCACACAGATCCTGGGTGGCAATCCCTTCCCATTGTTCAAGAGGAACCTGGGTTTTCATGGGAAGCCCCAGGAGCTCTCCATCGTTTAATTTGCCATCCCCATCTCTTCACAGACGAGGAAAACAGCCCGGGCAGCATGCTCCGACGTATCAGTGGCAGGTTTTTCAGAAGCAGAGTCCAGGCCTTTCTTCCAAGGTGCTGTGAGTGAAAAACCTCCCCAGTGTTTGGTTAGAGGCTGAGGACGTGAACCATTTGTGCTACCCGCCATACCCACCCCTTACATCCACCCCCGGAGCTGTGGGAGCTGTACTACGAAGACATTTGTGGACAGCAGGACTGTGAAACACTCCAATTATCTATTTCCTGCTGAGTATAGTCACACAGAGTATCAGCTGGCCTGATGGGCCCTGCTACACTCCAAGTAGCCTGAAGGGCTGCCCTTTGCCATTGCACTGCTGTGGCTATTGTTGTTAGGGACCATCAGGTCAGGCCTGTGCACAACAGAACAAACCCGGCTCCGTCCTGCGCCTTCCTCCTAACTGTTCCTGTGTGTCAGGTCATTGTAGCAGCCACTGTGTCACGCCACCTTGCAAGGGTCTTGCTGCCTCTTTACTTGACAAAGCATCAAAGGGGTCTCCAGGGACTGGTCTCTCGTAACAGGTCCAAAGTACAGGAGAAAAAGCCTCACCATTCTGGCCTCTAATGCAGTGGTTCTCAACCTTCCTAATGTGCGACCCTTTCATAGTTCCTCATATGGCCATGACCCCAACCATAAAATTAACTTTATTGCTACTTCATCACTGCCACTTTGCTACCACTATGAATCAGGCGACCCCTATGAAAGGGTCGTTGGAGCCCCCAAAGGGGTTGCGACCCACAGGTTGAGAACCGCTGTGTCTAAGGCATCTTCTGACTGTACTTCTTCCAAGACAGATGCGCTTGGTCCTTTGGCAGTCCGTGGTCCTTCCTGTAGGCTGCAGCAGCTCCGTTAACCGAACACATTAGGAGTTAGCAGTTCACGGTACAACCACGACAGCACCAGACTCTACCAAGACACACCAGTCACAGCCAACAGCCAACAGGAAATCTGGTGGCCACCCTCCGATCATCAATCATCTTCAGTCATTTTTAAGGCCACATGCCATTCTGTGACATGTATCAACTTCCTTTTTTTCTACCTAGACTCCAGGAGACATCAAGCTTAGTGTTTTTTTTAAAAAAATAGCGAATGAGCGTTTCATCAACCAAGATCCACTCACGCTGTCTTTGCTCCTCCTTCGGGATAATTCCTGATCCAAGTCTGCAAAATAATCAAAGGGTTCTTAGCCCCTCCGGAAGCAACTCTCTAAAGGAAAGAGTCAACCACAAATGCACCTCGCAAATCACAATATGGTGCGTGCCAGGTGTTTGACTTGCAGATTTCGAAAAGGCCACAGTTCTCCAAACTGCCCAGCCCGGAACCAACAGTCTCTAAAATTAGTTCAGGGAGGAAAACAACCCCAAAGAAATTGAAGATCTCACTCAGAATCCCATGGTTGTCCTGACTCTCTCGCATGCAAAGCTGGTTCTAGCCCTCAGAGAAAAATTCCAGCAACCAGGCCATCTTCCTGAGCACAATGCCCCCACTCCTCTTCCTGAAGTCAAGGGCTTCACAGATGGAAGCATGCACTTGAATGACATATGGGATCATGATAACACCACAGGAAATACGGTGCAACCATAGTTGAGGGCCCAAACAAAATTTGTTCTTAGGCTGCAAACCAAATCAATGCATTCTGCAAAGAACTGGGTCTAAAAAACAAAAACAAAAATTTTGAAAACCTAACACTCCTCCCCCCCACAACCACCAACAAACTCCATCCAGACTATCCACAGTTATTATCAGCTTTCTCAGACACTAAAGTAATTTGCTAAAAGGTCATCTCTTCAATGAAACCAACTAAAATCCTATGCTAATTGCATTATTTCCTATTTAATTGTAGCGAATGCACCAAGACATCTTTATTTTTACCCAGTGTTTATAGAACTTTCCTCTATGGGAGAAGTACTAGTATTGATATAAGGAAAGTGGCCTATGTTTTAACTGGTGCTCTGATGCAATTACAGAAAGACGAGACTGGGCTGAGCCCTGGTAGTGTAATGGTTGTGTGCAGGGCTGCGGCCCACTGGGTTGGAGGTTCAAATCCAACAGCAGCTCTCCAGCAGCAAGGCTGGGCTTCCTACTCCCACCAGAGGCCAGTGTTGCCCCCAAAAAAGACCAAAAAATGGAAAGATGAGACTTTGTACTCCTGGAAAGATGTCCCGGGTCTAGGAGTCCCTGACTTCAATGGACTCGAGGGAGCAATGGGTTTGGGTTTTGTTGGTGCTGTGGGTTGCTATCTGCTTCTACAAAGAATTACAGTTATGGAAAACTCTACAGTAGTGGTGCTAGACTTTCTTAATTTGTGACCCTTTAAAACAGTTCCTCATGTGGTGTTGACCCGCCCAATCATAAAATTACTTTCACTGCTGCTTCATCACTGTCATTTTGCTACTGTTATGAATTAGGTGACTCCTGTGAAAGGGTTATTCGACCCTTCCAATGGGGTCTCGACTCTTAGATCGAGAAGCACTGCTAGACATGTCACCATACGTTGAGATCAACTCAATGGCAGTGAGGTTTTTGCTTGTTTGTGTGCAGATAAGAAAAAAAGTTCCCAAACTGCCTCTAACACGGTGGAGTCTGAAATCCAAAATAATAAGGGATAGGAGGGGGAGACACATCAGTCACCACCATTCACTACCCAGATGACCTTGAACTTCAACCTAACAGGAAGAAAACTGTGGTCCCTACTTCTAAGAAGAACTCAATGCATGTAAGCCAAAATACCTGGTAGACAACCTAGATCGTGGCAACCCCTTGACAAGACTGCGGTATTAGAACCACTTCCCCTACTTTAGAGAAGTAAAAGCCCAAGCCCAAGGTAATAATAGTGCTGCAGGGGACCAAGCGCTTCACAAGGGCCTCTGGCGTCCTGGCGGGTTCCTGAATAAGGGGGGTGTGCATCTGGGACTTAAAGGTGATGGGTAACTTGCCCAAGGCACCAGAGCCAAGGTGAAGCACTTACTCCCCCTCAGGAGCTGTGTGGTGGTCGTGGGTAGGCTCTAACTAACATACAACTCTTTGAGCAATTCTGGACCAACCTCACTTTGGGAATGGCAATGACATTCCCTTAGGGACCTGGCCTAGGCTGTTGCAGTAAATGTCTGTTTACTTATGTCTATTACAACTGTTCCTAGTCCATAACATGTCTGAGTCACGTACACTGCAGTGGTTTGAGAACTCAGACACTTCTCCAGTTTCTACAAAGCGAGTTGAATTCCTCAAAAGTAAACTCCACTGCAGCGCCAATGAACACCCTGTCTCATCCTCCTCCTTAGACAACCAGCATCACCGAGCCCAAAATAAGTCCAGTTGTCCTATTTTCTTACATGGAAGTGTTACATATTCCATGAACTATACTTCCTACTTGTAGGTGCTAGTTTTCAGCAGCCAACTGTGTCACTTTGCTACGGCCCCAAAATAGCGAAGTTGAGTCATTGAAAATCGCATTTTGTTGGCCAGAAATCATCGTGCTCATTTCAGTTTGCAAAAGAATTGATGAAGAGGGCCGGCGCCCTGTGAGGTGTGTGTTCCTCTCCTGTACATCCACCCCCTGGGTCAAAGTCCGCGAACACAGAGACAAGGGCATAACTGCGTGCCGAAAGCACAACGCTCCGCGACTCTGCCTGCCTCCCAGAGTAACACCAAAGTCCCAGCAGCTCCATTCTCCAGTCACCACACAGTGAGCTCACATGGCGAAGACGTACCACAGGGCTGCACCTCTGTCCCCATGGGAATGTGGCAGCACAGGAGCGCGGGGAGACAGGGGCAGAGAGCAGGTCCCCACTTCAACAGGGAAAACGGCCAGCTTGTCTGCAATGTGGGCGAGGAGGGTAAATCGGACCTCATGGACGTCTCCTCATTTCATTAAACCTCAACACCCGGCCAGACTAATTTTGCATGGCATTTCCCTTCCAATGGCACAGGTAGTGTGGTCGTCATCTTATCTGGTGTCAATTTGAGGATGAAGCGTATAGGGGTGGAGTCTAGCCTGTCAATCTGGAGCTAGTCAATGAGACCTCTGTGGGCATGGTCTTCTCCTCTGAGAATCCTGGGAAATGCAGTAATTCCTTCTTGGAGGCGAGAGACACTCTCTCACTCACTCCCTTGGGGACATTTGATTGACAAGGCTGACTTCCTGGGAGACCTCCCCAAGGAGAAGACACATAGAGCTACCCTATGGCCTGAGCCAGAGCAGTCACATGGAGCAACCAGATCTCTGACGCCGGAGGAGCCACTTGCAGACCCCTTGCCAACACTGAGATGTTTACACCACCACGGGACCCAAAGGCATTCTACCCATCTGGCTTGTGATCATCCTGCCTTCAACGTCAGTGCACGTGCTTCGTGAGTCAGACATGTGGGCTGATATTGGACTTATGATGTTGGACTGGACTGGGTTGGGATGCTTTCTTAATGTGCAATTGCTCTTGTATATAAAACGCTTTCTTAGACACATGTGCGTTCATGAATTTGTTTCTCTAGTTTACCTAGACAAATACAGGTAGGTACAAAGACCACCATTTAAGTGTATAGGGGGAAAAACAATGTTTTTAAAATTTTCTAACTTTTTAAGAAAAAACATACAATTGTCAATTGTCCTTTTCTGTTCCCTTTTCTCCTCGTGGGGCCCTAGTGAAGTTGTTGTGCAACCTCAAGGTTAAAGGTTCAAAGCCAGCAGCCCATGGGAGAAAGGACCATAATGCTGCGTGCTCTGTAAAGACCCACAGTCCCAGGAACCCTATAGACTTCTATAGACCCCATAAATTCCTATATATCCTACAGACTATATACCCCAAAGGCCTATACAGAGTTGGAGTAGATAGATGCCAGTGGGTTTCTTTTTCTATTGACCTTTCCTCTAGGCGTGCTGGCGGTGCTGTGGGTTAGGCACTGAGCTCCTAACCACAAGGCCGGCACTTCAAACCCACCAGTTGCTCCTCAGAAGAGGCGACCGATCGGCTTTAGTAAAAATTTACAATCTCAGAAACTCTGGAACGTGTTGTTATTATGAGTTGGAAGTAACTTGGTGACAGGAAGTTTGTTTTTTTTCCTCATAAACTCCTACTGAAGTCTCTTTGGTACGCCTCATAATAAAATCGACTAACATCAGGCACACTATTAAATCCTTTCCATATGTCATTCAAGCCTCATACGGATCCACGGAGTGAAGGGAAAATCACTGCCCCATTTCACAGAGGGACCAGGTTAGCAATTTGAAACCACGAGCTGCTCAATGGGAGACAAAGGAGGCGTTCTGTTCCCATACAGGTTCAAAGTCCTGGAAACCCACAAAGGGCCATCTCCTACCATCTCCTCCGGAGTCACTATGGGTTGGCATCACCTTGATGACAATGAGCTTGGTTCTGAGTTTTGAAAGGTTCACTGTGGGTCAGAATCAACACGACGGCAGGTTTTGTTTTGCTTGACCCCTAAAACCAAGTGTTAAAATGTTTTGGTTGGGGCTGAGCCCCGGTGGCGCAGTGGTTAAATGTGGGACTGCCGCCCATTGGCTTGGCGGTTCAAATCCAGTAGCGGTTCTCCAGGAGCAAGGCTGCTCCTCCCACTGCCACTAGAGGGCACTGATACCAAAAAAAAAAAGTTTTGTTTTTAATAGTCATATCAAGTATCTCTTGGGCTGTGATTTTCACATGGGTTCCTGGGTTCAAACCACTTACCTTTCAGTTAATCATCAAATTATTTCACCACTGATCCATCACGGATGAGCTCAGAAAGTCAAATCACCTACTTTTCTGCCAAAATACCAAAGATATTTTGCTACAAACAATACCTGGTAAAACGACCCGTCTGGTTACAGGTGACCTGAGAGGGCAAACATGCACGGGTCTCTAGCAACTTCCAACAATCTTGCCCAGCCCTCACTGAGAAGCCTCAGAACCCTTTCTGAGTGTGAAGAACCTGCTCGTTCAATGCGCTATGCGGTCCAACTGCCACCGACTTTTCGGAAAGTGAAGTTCACCCCTATGACTTCACAGCTTTCTAAAAAGATACTTGACTGATATTTGAACATTGAAAGATGAGGAGTTATAAGGAAAGGCGAAAAAGGGAATCACGGGGTTTTAAAACCCATCTCTCTGGAGTGATTTTTAGCAATGATGTCATGGAAACACAATACTATATATGTATATTATAATCAAAGCCGAGTTAATTAACACTCACTTTTTTAAAGAAATGTAGTAGGTTTTATGCATTTATTTTTAAGTGTACAGAATCTGACACGGTCCTGAGCTCTTGCTGCTTTACAAGCAAGATGGTCGGGGCTGAGCTCCGGTGGTGGCGTAGTGGTTGTGCGCGGGACTGCGGCCCACTGGGATGGAGGTTCAATTCCAGCAGTGGTTCCACAGGAGCAAAGGCTGGGCCTCCTACTGCCACCACCAGAGGGCAGTGATGCCCAAAAAAACACAAGATGGTCACTGCCATTCCGCAGACAATACAAGCAGAGGTCACAATTACTTAATCGGTTGGCAAATATTTACCAAGCATCTCTAATGTGTATCCAGATCCATTCTCGGTTGGCGCAAGTTAGTGACCTCAAGGTTCGGGTTCAACCCCACCCAAGAGCACCCTGAAAGAAGAAAAGCCTGCTCCTTTGCTTCCGTAAAGAGCACGGCCCAGAACACCCTGCAGAGCAGTTCTGCTCGGTGACGCATGGAGGAGCCATGAGTCAGAAGAATCAACACTATGCCACTGAGTTGGGGTTTCTGTGTGTGTGTGTGTGTGTGTGTGTGTGTGTGTGCGCGCGCGCGCGCGCACGCGCGTGCTCATTTCTGCGTCTTAATGTGTGCCCAGGCAATCTCATTTTAGGACACATTCAATGGCTGCTGCCAAAGCACAAGCAGCAGGCGCTGCCTGTTGGGGGCCGGCTCTTTCCAGAGCATTCCTGAGCCCCTCACTGTACCTCACGTGGAGCGCCAGGCTTCATTCAGACCCACATCATGGGCAATACTCACAGGCAGAAGCAGGCACACTTCCTTCGAATCCTTTATAACAATCTCCACACAGACACAATCCAAAGCATCGTTTGCGGCGATTGCTGCCTCCTCTCTCCTAAGTGGTCAACTGTAACTAAAAAGTGCCAAGCCTGATGGGGCTGGGGGTAGGATCACAGGCTTCCGAGATACCTTCGGATGCCCTGAATTTCTTGCATAAGCCTGGGGTTATGTAATCACATGCAAGATGTGCCCTACAGATTATGGTATTGATTCTAATTTTTTCATCTTGCAATTCAGAGAGAAGCTACTCAAAGAATCTTCATCTTGTTTGGAAATGGCATTCCATTGTCCCTCATTAGAAAGTAAAATGTTGACGGGAAATCCTAGTTTAAAAAAAAAAAACTTTCATCATAAAAGTGAAGAATTAAAGCAACAAAAAGAAAGGGGTGTGGGGTGGGGATTAAAGCAACAATCCGGGGCTGAGCCCCGGTGGCCTAGTGGTTGTGTGCGGGACTGCGGCCCACTGGGACAGAGGTTCAATTCCAGCAGTGGGACTGGGCCTCCTACTCCCACCACCGGTGAGCAGTGATGCCAAAAAAAAAAAAAAAAAAAAAGAATTTTTTAAAAATAAATAAATAAAGCAACAATCCACTAGAAATACTTTATTAGCACCTTGGGAGGGACCCGGCTTGCCCTTTTGGTAAAGGAATTCCCAAAAAATGAGATGTTTTTTAACACTCTAGCATGGATGATAAGAAACATTGGTTCCGAGGACGCACCGGTCATGGTACCTGATGACATGACCCTAGCCGGGGAGTTATTCAAAAGAACAGGAAGATGAACCCAGACAGCATGAACGCCCCAGCATTCCCGGGTGGCTACAGGGAAACACTAACTTCAGTGAAAGCAGATCCATAATTAAAGGGAGAAACTCAAGAGTTTCACTACGGGAGGGGCCTCTGTACCCTTTCAGCCAGGCCTGTCCTCTAATCCAAAAAGGAGGCCTGGAGGCGTCGTGGTGACACGTTGCTTAGCTGCTAACAGTAAGAACAGCAGCCACTCGTGGAGGAGTGGAACATGAGGCTCTCTGCTCCTGCAAACATTCCGGCTAGGAAAGTCACAGGGATGGTCCTAACCGAGGGGGTCAACTATGAACCGTAATCAACCCAAAGGCAAAGTAAGTGTTGAGTGCGCTAATCTTCTGGTCTGGCAATTGCAACTACCCGCATTTCCGAAAGGGCCTCTTGTACGTGAGGTTCTTCTGACTCCAAAAGGGGCCGGGGGGAGCAGGGTTAAAGATGGGCTGCTAAGCTAACTGCTGGCAGTTAAAACCCTCCTGCCGCTCCCAGGGAGAACGAGAAAGCTGTGGCAGTCTGCATCTGTAAGGACTACAGCCTTGGAAATTCAACTCTGTCTCACCGTGTTGCTAATGCGTTAGAGTCAAATCGACTAGATCTTGGATTGGGTTCTAACTTTTAACAACCCTCTAAGGAGGCCGGCTGGCGTGGTGGTGAATTACTGGGCTGCGATCGCGTGGTCCCCAGCTCCTCAGGACCGAGATGGTGGGCTCTGTGCTCCAGAAAACAGGTGCAGTCTCAGAAACCCACAGTGTGTGGGTGGGGGGGAGGGTCCCTCTGAGTAAGCATCCACAGTGTTGGGTTTGGGCCAACAACCCACTAATGGTGAACATGGTTTAGAGCAGCGGTTCTCAACCTTCCTCATGCCATGACCCTTCAATACAGTTCCTCATGGTGTGGGGACCCCCAACCATAAAAGTGTTTCCGATGCTGCCTCATACCTGTAATTTTGCTACTGTTATTATGAATCATTGTGTAAATATCTGATATGCAAGATGTACTTTCATTGTTACAAATTGAACGTGATTAAACATAATTAAGGCATAGTGATTAATCCCAAAACAACATCTAATTATATATTGTGAAATAACGTGACGTGTTTTCCAATGGTCTTAGGCTACCCCTGTGAAAGTGTTGTTCTACCCCCAAAGCGGTCTCGGTCCACAGGTTGAGAACCACTGGTTTGGAAGGAAACAAAGTGATTACTCCGTAAAGCTGCCTACTTCAGAGACTGGTTGGAGATTCATTTTCAAACAAAACACTTGAAGCGGGCGGGGACACCCAGCCAGAAGACTTCTCACCCTTAACCCTAAGACAACAATTGCACGTTTCACAAATACAGCTATGGCCTCTTCCTTCCATGGCTGTGAAGGATACACAGCAAAGCTAAATATGCAAATAAATGGAAGCAAAGGGTTCCTCAGAGAGCCATCCAGAGGACATCAATCATGGATGGTCCCATTCGGACACAGCCCCGGCACACAGCAGAGTTTGTCCATTTGATGCATTTCTAACACAGGACTCCCATATGTAATTACTGTACAAAACACTTCAGACCAAAGAGAAAGGTTTTCACTCCGGGGTGGTGGAAAGAAAGCAGAAATCAATATACGCTTTTTTGCAGTTTCTGAGAAACAGGTAGTGAATGTAAGAGAGATAAGAGGTGAACCCTCTAAAGCAACATATTTTGGAGGCATTTCAATCCCAATGACTAGAGATATACATACCAAACAATCAGATTTGGATGAACTATGTCTGAGACTAGCTTTAAAAGAAAGTGTAGGAGTTAGACGGAAGAAACAAGTGAAAAAAATGAATGGATGATTATTGAAGCTGGGTGATGGTATATGTTTATTTCTATTTTCTAGTCGTTTCTCTATTTAAATGTTTTTTCCCATAACAAGGTATTTTCGAGAAGATGTAAAAGAATGGAATATTGTTTTTGATCTCACTTCTGCCCTGCACTTGGAAAGCACAGCTCAGAACCTTAACTGTGACACATTCCCACACCTGCGCTATCACCGTGCTGTGCAGAAGGGAAGAGCTACTGTTTCCCACATGCAGGGCGAAGATCCATATCAGGCTGGGGCACCCTCCCCAAATCCACTGCCTCCCCACAGGTTTGACGCGGCACTCACCGCTCAAAGTATCACTGAAGAGTCGGTGAGATTCGGAATGGAAACCGCAAAACAAACAAGGAATAGGTTTTGATTAAGACCTCACAAGGAGGATCCTAATCCCAAATCAAAACCATTTTAATCCCAGGTGTCAAATACAAAAACCCTTGAGTGTATGGCAGGGAAAAAAAAAGGGCGGGGTGGGAGGGAGGAGTGTGGTCCCGGGCGCGCTGGAGCCCTGCCAGGACAGGCGGGGCGGCGCGGAGCCCAAGGCGCCTCTCCAGCCTGGACCCCGGTGAGCGCGCCCCATCCTCACTCCCACCGTGGCCTGGAGGCGTGGAGGTGGCAGAAGTCGGACACTGAGTGGCTCGGGGGCGCCCCCTGAGGTCCAGCGGCGTGGCAGCAGCCACGGAAAAGGGAAAGCCGGCGCCGCGAAGGGCTCTGACATTTTAACTTTGCCTGGCTGGAAGGCTGCTGCACAGTCTAGGGCTAGCTAGCTACCCTTCTCTAAAGCAAAGCCCTCTTCATCCCGCCGCACACCATCGCCCTTCCTCGGTTCAGGGAGGACAGACGCGTCCATGGACCACGCAGCAAGAAAGAAAATGAGGAAGAAGAAAATTCTCAAAGCCCCAGGGAGGCGGCATCCCTGGCGGTCGCATTTTGGATTTCAAGCTTCCTCAGACATCAAGAAAAAGAAAAACACGGCCCTCCGGCAGTGTCCCCCAACATAAGAAAACGGCCAGCGCAGAAACGGGGAGTTCCTCTTATTCCCCAAGGCTGTCCTCCGCTGCCCGTCCCCAAATCAAAGAGGGGCCCTGGCAAAAGCACACCCCTGTGGGCACCTGCCCCCCCCCCCCCACTCACCCAGCAAGTCCATAAAAAGGAGGGCTGTCTAGAAGGGGAAGATATTTAACACAAATGCAGAGCAATGGTCTATGGGGGAGGCGGGCTCGAGGGAGAAGTCCCCACCGCCCCTCGGCCCGGGGAGGGCAAGTCCCAGTGGGTGAGCGTGGACGCTCGGCCTCCCGGCTAGGTTTGAGCCAGGGCAGATGAGTACGGTTCCGGATGGGGGGCGGGGGAGGCGCGGGGGGAGTCGGAGGATGCGCAGAGGGTGCCAGGAAGAGGGGGTGTCGAAGAGGTGCTTTGAGGGGCTGCCCTCTTAGCCCTGCCCCTTGGAGCCACCCCAGCGCCTGCGAAGGTGTCCCGCACTGCCGGTCTCCCCAGGGCGGGTCCCCGAGGGCTTTAGAGGCGCCGCGCTCCGGAGCGCACGAAAAGGCTGGGGGTGGGGGGGGCTCGTTGCACCAAAATCGGGAGCTCGGGCTGCACAGACCGGCGACTGTAACTAGGAAGAACGGAAACAGTGGGGCAAGCTCCTCTTTTTCTTGGCTCCCACACCCACCACTCAGGGATGAGAGGACAAAAATTGGCGGGGGGGCAGAGGGAGACAAGAAATCCGAATCGCCGCCTTTGCTCCCCACTGCTAGGGCAAAGGACGTGGCCTCCACCTCCGGAAAGGGGGTCGGGAGGCTTCGAAGGAGCTTCGGGGGCCCACGAGAGGAGAGGGAGGGGGCCGGCCGAGGAGAGGAAGGCAGAAGGCAGAGGGTCACCCAGCCCCACACCGCTACGTGCGGTGATTTATTAGCATCATCAACGGCCAATATTGTTCCTCTCTCAGCCCGGCCAGAAATGAGTGGGTCTGGGTCTGCCAAGCGCGAACAGCCTGCAAAGGGGATAAAGATGAAGGTAAACAGGGCGCGCGAGGCAGGAAAAATCCGCCCCGGCGCGAGCAGCGGCCCCGCAGCCGACCCGCCCCCTGCGCCTCCAACCCGGCGGCGGCACCGGGCAGAGAACCGGCTGCTCCGAAACCTCTCACTTGCTGTTCTCCCAGCCCCCAGGCCCCCGCGCCCCAGCAGCCTGGAGCCGGCACCGGGGCGCGAGCCCGAGCCCCCAACCGGGGGGAGCGCGGTCGACCCCCGAGACCAGAAGCGGGCTGCTCCCAAACCCCTTAGTGGTCATCCCCTTCCCATCTCCCAGGCATCAATCACTCCAAGGGGTCGGAGAGCAGCAAAACAACCCCCCTCCGAGCTCCATCAAGCCCCCACGAAACGAGGGGCGCACCTCGACCTCCCCCTTTAAAACCGACAGAGCTATCTCCCGCAGCCCCAGTCTCCCCAGCTGCCCCACAGCTCGGTTCTCCCGTTGGGCGGCAGGTCAGCCGAGCAAGTTCCTTTTCTCCCAGCTCCCCCAAACCCCGCGGCCCCCGAACCGTCTCCGGCGGGCCCTGATTCCACCCTTCCCTAACATCCATCCGCCCTCCATCCCCTCCACCCCCCGCTAAAACAAACAGAAAACCGCCGCCTGAATCCCACGAAGAGGATTTGTCTTCTTCACGGGCGTCCGATCCCATCCAGCCCCTCCGGGGTCCCCGGGACGCGCGCCCGAGCTCGGAGCCCCAGCCACAACTCCGCATCCCCGACCCGCCGGCTGGGGCCACGTCCCCTCGGCGGCCAGCACTCACCCGGAAAGCACACGACATAATGGAGCACAGAACTGGTGATTTTCAGGAACAAAATCCACCAACACGGTTCCAGTAACCTCCGCATGTCCGAAAACGCACATCGAAAAGAGGAAGGCAGGGGGGTAAACTTGTTGAATAAGTTCTTGCTTCGGTACCAGCCTCCACTAAGCCCGGGCGCTTCCCTCGCTCGCCAGCTCCACTGGTAACCCGCGCTTGGCAGCCCGAGTCCCCCAGAAAGCCAGGAAGCCGCCAAGCGCCGCTCGGAAAAATCTCAAAAAGTAGCCAGGAACGTGCAGCCACGCTGAGGACGAAGCCTCTCGGCGGAGAAGGGTTTCTGGCCGTTTAAAAAGGAGCGAGCGGAGCGGGGTGGGCGAGGAGTCGGCGGGCGGCGGCGATGTCCCTAGTTCGGGGCAGGCAGGGGCCGCAGGCGGCAGTGGCGGCAGCGAGCAGCCGAGGATCCCCCAACTTGAGTCGGCAGCGCAGCGTAGCCCGAGAACCGGCGGCGGCGGCGGCGGTGTTGAACGCGGCGCGGCGTCTCCGGGCTTCAGGCTGGCAGCTCCTTCCAGGGCCCGGGAAAGGAAGGAGGCATGTTTGCAATCGGGGAAGGGGAGGGAAGTGGCGGGGGAAGCGAAGAGCCCCCCAAAATAGAAACGGCCGGAGGAAACGAAGAAAAACACCGAGGCTCTCAGAGGGGCGCTGGGGCGAGGGCGCCTTCAGTCCATGCTCCTGAAAGTTGTGGCTCGGGCGCAGGCTGGGGAGGATCGGGGAGCGCGGGGCTGGAAACTGGCCATGCCTCCATACAGGAAGTAACATGTGAGCATGGATCCTGGCAGAGACTTTAAAGCCGGCGAGCGAGCGGGCGAGCGAGCGAGCAGGGGGCGCGCGGTGGCGGCGGCGGGGGCGCGCGGCGGCGGCAGCGGGAGCGCGCAGTCCCGGCCGCCACCAGCGGATGCGCGCAGTCCGCGCTCTTAAAGCAGCCGCGCTCAGCTCTGGCCTCCGAGCGATCCCTCCACCCGCCCGTCCCTGGGGTTGTGGGCTTTACTCCGGCAGCTTGGGGACTGGAGGGGGTTCTGGCCGGGACTTGGAAACAGGGGCGGGCGGCAGCGTTCGGGTGCCGAGTGCCTTTGCAAGAGTACGGTTCTGGGAGCTCTTAAAAGATGCCTCACCCTGCGCGCGGGTTTGACTAGGTTCCCCCACCCGGACCGCGTTGCACGCGGATCCTGGACTTGAGGGGGTCCCAGGAAAGGGCCCTAGCCGGGGGATCTGGGGCGAGGAAGGTAATCGGGTGTCTTTTTCACTCGGTGGGGACTCCTGGTCGGTTTCACAGCCTCGGCTGGACGCGCCCCAGTGCCCCCTGCTCGCGCCCCTGGCCCAGCGCATTCCCCCGCCTGGAAACAAAGCCGAGCGGCCTTTGCACTCCGGCTGCGTTGCGTTTTTTCTTTCTTTCTTTCTTTCTTTCTTTTTTTCCTTCCCGGGCTTCCATTGGCCCGGTCTACTCCTAGGAGAGGGAGGGAGAGGAGGGATATCGATCCCAGGCTTGCAAAATCCAGCCCTTCCGAGCCCCTCACCCCCTTTCCTGGCGCCAGTACGCAACGGTGGCGGAGTTTTCCCAACTCTGGCTTCTCTGGAGGAGGGAAGGTTCCCGCACCCGGGCCAGGCCGCGCGGAAGGTGCAGGAAGTGGGGCTCTGACCGCCCCCCGCCCCCCCGCCGAGGGAAAGCAGCGCCGCGGGGCAGAACTGATTTCCTGGCCGCTACTCGTAGAGCGCCTGCCTCTTTAGCAATCGGGTTAGAGGTGTCCTGGCGAAAACAGAGGACTGGGTTTATCTGTAATGAGTTTTGTCCCTTGGCTCTCGGTGGAAAGATCTTTATCGCTTAAGACGACTAAGCGCCCCATTTCACTCCCCTTTTACGTTGCTGCTAAAAGTGGGGGGAGGCAGGCTTTTGATTAAACGTGCCATTGAGCCAAGGTAATTAGCTGCTTGTGGTTTTTTTTGTCTAATTTTCTTGCCTCTGTTTAAAACCCATTTTGATATGATAAGCGTGCTCCTACCGTTTACGCAAGGGCCCCACCCGCCCAAATATCCCAAGCGGATGCTAAGATTTCAAATAATATACAGATGTTCGATGATCCTCCCACAAGATGTGATTAGGGAAGCAGTTTCACACCCACACTTCCAAAAGAAAAGCCTTTGAAAAGTTATGTTTGGGATTACAAACTAATAAAAGCCAGGAAGTTCCCAGGGAGGGCCCGAGCCCTATCTTTAGCAGAACAAGGGTGAGCACCCTCTCGCAGGGTGGGGAGCAGCAGAGTTTGTTTGCTTTGGAATTTGGTCCTTCCTGGTTTTGTTGGAATCGTGACTCCCCCAGAAGTGTTTGCGAGGGTCCATTTTCTCGAGAGCCCTGTTATTTAGCTCTCCAATGGGAGTTCCGAGAGCGCTTAGAATGTTGAATGGCTGGTGGGATGAAGATGGGAAATTTGAATCACAATACAAGGTGGCCATCCCCCGGTGAGCAACCGGATCCTCCCTCTGTAAAATGGGCATAACAAAAGCTGCCGTGTGTGAAGTGCTTTGTGTCTGCCTACCAGCCAGCAGTGTGCCGAATTCTTTCCACTGACCATTTGTTCCTGTAACAAATGTATTTATCACCTGCTATGTGCAGGATGTACTATAGATACAGCCGCACCAAAAAAAAAAAAAAAAAAAATACAGGAAAGGCCCAAAGCACATGCTTACCCTCATGTGGAGCCCTTCCTAGCATCAGTTCTGTAAAATTCCATTTCCCAGTATTCTAGATAGGAAACGGGCTCAGAGGAGTGAGAGGATGGAAGTTCAGTAACAGAGCTGGGATCCTGAACCCTGCCCTGCCTGCCTCCACAGCAGTAGAGAGGCACATTAAAGATGACAACATGTGCACAAACGTGCTTGATACAAAGGATGTATTGGATGTTTGTTATAAGAGCTGTAAGAGCCTCCAATAAAATTATCGGAAAAAAAACGGTGACCTGGGAATGACAGGTATTGGAAGTTGAGAAAACCTTACATAGGTTTAGAGAAATACCATAACTCTAACGGTGCAAAAAGCCTAATGCTAAAACTTAGCATCAAAAAGGGGGATGAACAGGGGAGGGGGAAAAAGAGGGGGATGAACAACAAGCATGAATGAAGAGACGGAACAGTATAAAATATGAAAATTTCAATCACTTGTAAATTATCAAGGGTTCAGGAGGGTAAGATGGCAGGAGACGGAGGGCGAAAAAAAAAAGATCTAATACCAAGGACTCGAGTAGAAAGTTTTGGAAGTGAGGATGGCAATATGTGTACAGATATGCTCCATACAATCAATGTATAGGTTGTTCTAATAGGTGAAAGAGGCCCCCATAAAAGATTTATTAAAATACATAATATGATTGACAATTTAATAAATACTAGTAAAATAGTATCAAAATATCCCTGAGCTGGTGGATGCCCTGGGAACAAACTACACTTACAAGCACCTTCCCATTAGCCATGACCAAGAACTATCTAGATTTTGGTCGACAATGAATGAATGCATTTTTTCCACAACCAATTATAAAGCGATTCATGCAGAACAGAATAATTACAAAGCAACTCAAACAGAACAGACTATGTACCTGTAGCATATGAACTGACAATAACCCTGGTACCCTCTCACTTGGTCAGGTAGCTTATGACGAAAAGCTAATGGTTTTGAAGGCTAAAGTACAAGCTGCCCTGCAGACGTCTGTAACAAAGAAGAGTCCAGAAGTAGACAAAAATATCAACTGAGATGTTTCAGCAAACAGATGCAATGCTGGGAATACTCTACCTATGCCGAGAAATTTGAGAGGCTAATAGGGAACCAAACAACTAGAAGGACGATCCATACTTGCTCCCATTCCGAAGAACCCTGGCCTAAAGTAAACAGAACTCATTGGCCAATAACATTAATATCACAAACTAGTGAAATTTTGCAAAAAAGATCATTCGAAACTGCTTGAAGCAGTCCATTGACTGGAAGCCGCCAGAAATCCCTGCCAGATTCAGAAGAGTGCTCAAAATAAAGGACATGGTGGTTATTAGAGGGATCCTGGCTGAAAGGAAGATGCTCACTGGTATTTTTGTGACTGTGCGAAGGCATTCAACTGTATAGATGACAACCAAATTAAAGTTTATATTCAGATGGTGATTTCAGAGCATTAAATTTTGCTCACATGGGAACCTGTAGCTCAACTAAGAGGCAGTCATTTAAATAGAACAAGGAGATGCTGCAGTTTAAAATCAGGAGCGGTGTGTGTCAGGGCTCTATCCTTTCACATACTTATTCAATCTGCATGCTGAGCAAACAATAGGAGACTCTGCACAACGTAAAGGGGAGCACACAATCAGATTTGAGGAAATCAGGATATGAGATTAAATGAATTTGCTTGCTAAAAGCAAAGAAGACCTGAAGCGCTTACTGATGAGGATCAAAGACTACAGCCTTCAATATGTATTGTTTTTCTCTTTATTGACATAAGGGGGAAAAAGTCCTGACAACTGAACCAATAAACATCATCATGATATAGGTAGAAATGATCAAAGTTGTCAAGGGTTTCACTTTATTAGATCCATAATCAACTCTTATTGAAGCAGCAGTCAAGAAGTCCAGTGACATATACTTGGGCAAATGATGTAAAAGAGTAATCATGTTTACCACTGTAGTATTCACACTTGGTTAGAGATTAATATAACCTAAGTATCTATCCATGGATGAATGGATAGACAAACTCTGTTCCGTATACGCAAGGGAATACTACAAAATATTAAAGAGTAGCAAAATCTGTGAAACACCTCAAAATGTTAATGAATCTGAAGGACAACGTGCTAAGGGAAATAATCACAAAAGAACAAGTGTTATAGGGCTGAGCCTTGGTGGCAAAAGTGGTTGCGTGTGGGACTGCGGTCCGCAGGTTTGGCGGTTCAAATCCAGTGGCAGCTCTCAGGAGCAGCACTGGGTAGCATCCACGACCACCAGAGGCAGTGATGCCTGCCCCCCCACACCAAAAAAAAAAAAAAGAACAAGTGTTATATGAGACCACTACTATTCAGAAAAACTTTTGTTAAATAACTATTTGACTTTCTTTTTAAAAAAAAAGTTTCAACATATACATCACATAGCATACAATGTGTTCTTCAGTTGTACTAAAAAGAATTGTGTAATCATTACCGTAAATCAATTTTAGAACATTTTTTCCTAGCTCCTCATTCCCCCCCAACCTCCCTTGCCATGCCCCTGGTTCATTATTAATCTAGTTACAGTCTCTGTAGATTTACCTATCCTGGATTTATTTCATTTACAGAAATTTGTAAGAAACACAAAGAGAAAGCAAAAAAAAATTAAAAAAAAAAAAACAGCAACAGTAATTACAGAACAAAGAAAAACATACCTCAAAAAGAAATATTAAAAACTGAAACAGCTTTAGAAATGGTTCAAAAAGAAACGCAAATGATAAGGGGTTACATTTTACCCTAAATCCATGCTCAATAACCAACTTTCTAATGCTCTCTATCAGATAGCAAAGCCACTCACATCCCTGGACTATGGCCCAAGGGGATGCACTAGGGGCTGACTCCGTGTGGGGACATTGAAAATGCAATTTAGGCTTCCAAGGTCATCTGGGAAGTTTCTGCAAGCATGATGTTCATAAGTTAGGCTCTGATACCATTTGTCCCTCAGATCTGGATGCTATTAGTTACAATCCTTAAATCACACAGGCTGGGGTGCTTCTTCCATGTGGACTTTGTTGACACCTCATTTAGTTGCCTGCTTGTTTGAAGACAAGCCTTGAAGATATTGGGAACTATTCTCTTTGTTTTTTGTTTTGGGGGCATCACTGCCCCCTGGTGGTGGGAGTAGGAGGCCCAACCTTGCTGCTGGATTGGAACCTCCAACCCAGTGGGCCGCAGTCCTGCACACAACCACTACGCCACCGGGGCTCAGCCCCAGGAACTATTCTTTCTGATGCCTGGGCACCACTTGGTTTCTTCAACACACTTTGCTATAGTGCATATATCTTCACTGAGCTCTTCATGACGTGGACTATTGACTAGGGCCATATCATAAGAACTAATTGTTTACACGAATAACAATGAACACAAGAAAAAAGAAAATATTGTAAAATTGAGTGTGGTGATCATTGCACAAATTTTCTTGATATTGCATGGATTTGAATGAAGCATCAATAAAAGTGTTTTTTTAAAATACACATGAACTAATTTTTTGGGGGGGAAATAAAATAATAAATAAATAAGAACTAATTTTTCTTAGATTGGGGCTAGATTTAAATGTGAGCACAAAACTCATTGATACGTCAATGGTTTATTCATGTCTCTGGTTCCCTTTGGAGATATCACTATCATTTTGTGATAGACAGTAAATCATCCAAGAGCATAAGGCAATTTAATTGATAGTATAATTAATTTAGTCAATGGTATAGAATTTATAATGTGGCTGAGAAAAGAAAATTATGCAAGTATAACCTAGAATCAGACCGCAAAAGTGAATTGTTGAATTTTATAGATTAAACTCTTAAGTGACTAGACATTATTTATATGAACAGTAGGGTTTGGTAGTAGGGCATCACTATCATTCACAAAGGCAGACTATCAGACTCCTACATGTATGTCCTAAGAAAGCTAGGAGAGCATTAAAATAGTAAATATACGGCAGACCCAGACAGCCATTGTGCATCCTCAAAGCAATAGATCCAAACAAAGTCCGTGCCTATCAATTCCATACCCTTGGCATAGCAATTGCCTGCTTCTTCTCACACTAAGGTGTTTCAGGCCTTACGTCCACAGAAATATATCAGTTCCTTATGTCTGCTACAGGTGAGTTTGAGGTAAAGTCCAGTTCACTTAGTGGAGTTTCCACATAGAATCCTTCTGGTATACCCCATGAAAGATGTTGTACGCATTGAAAGGACTAAGTCTAAATTTCCAGTGGTCTAGCATACAGCTTGGGTCACCAAAGGCTGGATAGAAACTAGGTCAAATGTGTCCAATTAAAAACATAGTCCTGGGTGTATTCTCCCTTGAGGTTCTAAATAAGTAGTGATGACTACTTGATTCCACTATAGGAGGTTGCTCCACCCAGCTTACCCACCAACAGATGTGTGCTTGCCTTCTCTGAGACATGCATACCCCGCACTCCATCCCTCCCTGTTGGCTTGAATTTTCAGGAAGGTTTATTTTTCCCTCTTATGGGAGTGTCAGCTGATTTGGAGTGATCTTAGCACAATGATCTATGACAGCAACTCTTCTCCCTCTCCCTGAATTTTGAGACTCCGACCCCAGCAGAAGTGAGGTGACTTGTCGAAGTGGCTTTTTATTTATTTTTTTTTGGTGGTGGGAGTAAGAGGCCCAGCGTTTGCTCCTTGGAACCGCTGCTGGAATTGGACCTGCATCCCAGTGGGCCGCTGTCCCGCGCACAACCACTACGCCACCAGGGCTTAGCCCTCGAATGTACACATAAAAAGAGCGATAGATTTATCTCTCATGGCAACTAGACAGGCTCTCTACCTCGTTGTTTGGGACCCTGAGAGCAGAGGCCTGCTTTCATCTTGGTATTTATTCTATTGTAGTAGATTGTGTTAGCCTGGGTTGACTAGAAGAACAAATCCAGAGACATTCATATGTGTATAAGAAAGAGTTTTATATACAAGAGCAATTGAATATTGGGAGAACATCCAAACCCCATCCAGATCAAGTCTACAAATCCAATATTAGCCCATTTGTTTGATATCATTCTATAAATTCCTCTTCAGACTCACGAAACACATGCAATAATGCAGAATGCAGGAAGATCACAGACCAGGGGGTGGAAAGTCTTGTGGATCCAGTGGTAGTAGAAGCATCTCAGCATCGGCAGGGGTCTCCACGTGGCTCCTCCAGCTCCAGCACTCTGGCTGTATCAGCATAACTCCATCAGGCTCACCATCAGTAATGTCTCTTGGGGGGTAAGTGTATCTGGTCTCCAGTGAGCTATTTATCTCTGTGGCACTTCCCAGTGAGGTCATCAAGCTGCCACCTGATTGACAGGCTAGGCTCCACCCCTTCACAAATTGACACGAGATTATGCGTCAAGATACCACAATAACTAACTTCCCTGTGGTGGTACAGCAGTTATGTGTTTGGCTGCCATCTGCAGGGTCAGGAGTTTGAAACTACCAGTGACTCCAAGGTAAAACTATGGGCCTTTCTACTCCTGTAATGAGTTAGTCTTGGAAATCTGCAGGGACAGTTCTATCCTATCATATAAAGTCATCATGAGTCAGAATTGACTGGGTGGTGACAATTTTATTTGTTTGGTAATTTCACTGACATAATGGTTTCTAGAGTCCTCATCCATGTCACGAGGGACTTAATGTTTTCATCACTGTGTTTGGCGGATGCACAGTGGTGTCGTGGTTATGTGTTTGACTGCTAACTAAAAGATCAACAGTTCAACCCCCCCAGCCCCTCCCAGGGAGAAAGACAGGTCTTTCTATTTCCATCAAGAGTTGCAGCCTCAGAATCTCAATGGCAGTGAGTTTTGAGTGAGAGTGTTCTATCATGTTTACTCGTACATCGCTTTTCACAATACATAAATACATATACTGTGCCAAGCGCCTTCACCTGCCTGCTGCCGTCATCATTCTCCAAATATCTTCTTTTCCACTTGAGCTCTTGATATCAGCTTCCCATCCTTTCCCCTCCATCCTTGTTCTCCCCAGCCCACCAACCCTCAATACTTTATACATTATTATTGTTTTGTCATAACTTACACTGACCGATGTCTCCCCTCACCCCCTCCTCCAATGTCTGTCCTTCAAATAGGAGGTTATGTGTAGATCCTTGTAGTTGGCTCCCTCTCTCTACCCCAGCTTCCCTCCCCCCATCCAGTAACTTCGCTTTCACTACTGGTCCCAAGGGATTCATCTTTCCTGGGTTCCCTGTATTTCCATTTCCCTTTTCTACCATTGTACCTCCTCCAGTTCAGATGGATTTGTAAGGTAGAATTGGGACCATGATGGTTGGGGGAAGGAAGCCTTCAGGAACTAGAGGAAAGTTGTATGCTTCACCACCACCTCACTGCACCTTGACTGGCCTGTCTCCTCCGCATGGCTCTCCTGTAAGGGCGTGTCCAACTGCCCAAAAGTGGGCGTTGGGTTCCCTCCCCACTGCTCTCCCCCCTCATTCATAGTGATATGATTTTTGTTCTTTGATGCTTGATAACTGCTTCCTTCGACCCCTTGTGATCACACAAGCTGGTGTGCTTCTTCCATGTGGGCTTTGCTACTTCTGCGTTAGATGGCCACTTGTTCACCCTCAAGCCTTTAAGATCCCAGACACTTTATCATTTGGTGGCTGGATGCCATCGGCTTCCTCTGCTCTCTCTGCCTTTGTACACTTTTGTTCTCAGTCATCATGTGTTGGGAGGATGGGCACAGAATGATATGATTTTTGTTCTTTGATGCCTGATAACTGGTTCTTTTCACACCTAATGGTCTCACAGACTGGTGTGCTTCTTTTATGGTGGGCTTTGTTGTTCCTGGGTTATATGACGGCTTCTTTACCCTCAACCCTTTAAGACCTCAGATACTATATCTTTTGATAGCCAAGTACCATCAGCTATCTTCACCACTCTTGCTCATGCCCCCACATGTCTTCAGTGATCATCTCAGGAAGATGCACACACACAGTGATATGGTTTTTTCCTGTTGATGCCTCAGGCCTGATCCTTTCGACTGCTCATGGCCACTTCTTCCTTGAGGACTTAGGTATTTCTCAGCTAGATGGTGTTTGTTTACTTCTCAGCTAGATGGCCATTGTTTACTTCTCAGCTCGATGGCTCTGAGACCCCAAACACTATATCCTTTGATAGCTAGGTGCCATCAGTTTTCTTCATCACATTTGCTTATGTACCCACTTGGCTTCAGTGATCGTATTGGGCCAGTGAGCATCATGCAATTCCAGATTAATAGAACAAAGTATCCTTGCATTGAGGAAGTGCTTGGATGGAGGCCCAATTGATTTTGACTAATAGTGGCCCTCTATAGCCTTTCCAGAAGGTTCTTATAAGAACAGAAGGTCTCATCTTTCTCCCAAGGTGGTGGATTTGAACCACTAGTCTTTTGGTGCACCCAAAAGGCCAGAGCTTACTCAACAGTGCCATAGATCCATTTGGGAGAAGGGAAAGGCAATGTACCATAAGAGGGTTAGCCGCACAATAGCACTACATCAAAGAAAGATACTAGACGGGGACAAGAGTTACTGAAAGCAAAAGGAAATAATATTATATATTCAATATTGCAATAACATAATGACAAGCATTTTACAAGTAATAACAGTTTGCAAGGAGATACATAGGCAGACATGCAAGCTGAACAGTGATTGATACAGGAACAGGACTATACCTACTGCCATATATAGGGTTGGCAGAGAATATTTGCACATAGCATTTGTATGTGTTGTCAATAGAAAGGGACTTCCAAAAATTCATGGAAGAATTCCATTACTTTTTTAAAATTTCATTATAAATTGAGGGAAGGTTTACAGAGCAAATCAGTTTTTGATTCAACAATTCATGCATGTTTTGTTTAGTCTAATTGTTTGTAATTCCCATTATAAAGCATCATTTACTGTTTTTTCCTCCCTGTATTTCCTTCTTCTAGCCCTTCTAAACTTTGTTTTGGAATAAATGTTCCCCTTTTGAACTCACATGGTTGATTATTCTAGGAATGTGTACTTCTCTGGTGCTATTATTACCTATATAGGCTTATCTGTTTGTTAGCTACAAATCGAGCAATGGGAATGATTATTTCCACATGTAAATAAATAACTAAAGGTTAGAGTCCCAGGGGTTACACCATTCTATACCAGACCAGAAAGTCTAGTCTTTTGTGTGATTTTTAAACTTTCCTTCACCCCTCCCCCAATTATATTCAATTAAAAGATGAAATCAGATCCACCCCCTCAAGTCAATTCTGACTTGTAACAACCTTATGTATTGTTTCTGCAACTATAATTATTTATAACAGCAGCTCTTGCTGAACCCTGTTGGCATAGTGGTTGAGTTTGGGACTGCAGCCCACCGGCTTGGGGTTTCAAATCCAGCAGCAGCTCTCCAGGAGCAAGGCTGGGCCTCCTACTCCCACCAGAGGGCAGTGATGCCTCAAAACCAAACCAAAACAAAAAGAGAGCATATCTTTTGGCTAGCAACCCAACACCTATTCCACAGGGCCACAGGACCTTCTAAAGTGATCCTTTTCAGAGTAGTTGGTGCCATTAAGTTATACTGGTCTCAGAGTTGCAGAAATTTGAGTTTTCGTGATTCATTATTCCACTTGGCTGTTTCTTTGTATCTCCCACAGTTCATCTCTTCTTTCGCTGTGAGTAAGGAGAGAGCCATGGTTGCACCTTTTTTTTTAGTAAGTATAACATATGTTTATTATTGTAGAGGACTAGCTTTTAAGACCTCAACTACTACTCACCAAAGTAGCATGTGGAATATTGTCTCTGTGTAGGTCACTTGTCTTTGGTCTTCCTGAAACTATAGTCCTGAACCTCCAAGCACAGCAACTTATTATTCCAGGTGTTTGGTTATGTCTGAAAAGTTCTCATAACTTTACACAGCATCATAGATATAGTCGGGAGCTCTGGTAGCATAGTGGGCTATGCACTGAGCTGCAAACCACAGGTCACATGTTCGATCCCACCAGTTACTCCATGGGAGAAAGATGATGCTGTCTAGTTGCATAAAGATTCATGGTTTCAGAAACCCAATGCATTGTCCTGTGGAGTCCGTGTGAGTCAGACTTGTCCTCGGTGGGTTTGGGGATATATAACAGGAGCTCTGATGCTTCTACCTCGTGTACTCTCCTTGCACTCTGGCACATTGGTCTTGCAATGTTTTCATCATGATTGGATGACCTCCCTCCTATTGTCTATTGCCTTCCCCTTCACCCAAGTGGAAGACCTGCTTGACAAATTCTAAAGGAGCTGTTACAATGCAACAGTTCTAATCTCTATGCATCTAATCCTTCTGTGTTCACAAACTGGAAAAAACAACAGAAACAATAAAAGATAAGAACAAAATTAAGTGGCAAGGATAAAATAATAACAATACAGAGATAAAAGCACAAAAATGAGTAAAAAAGAAAAGATTTCTGTGGCAGTCATGTACTCTGGTGTCGATTTAATGATTGGGAATGTAGGGGTGGAGTCTAGCCTGTCAATCTGGAGATAACAAATGAGACCTCTATGTGGATATGACTTTCTCCTGAAAATTCTGGGAAATCTGACTGAATTTCCCCCCTGAGTTATGAGGTAAGAGTCTCACAACTCAGTCCCTTGGAGATGCTCTACTGATAAGACACCAAGTGACTCCCTGGGAGACATTACAGCATGCTGATAGCCCTTGAGCCCATGGAAGACCCCCGCCAGTGCGGAGATGCTTGAGAAGTCTCAGAGAGACCCCAGTCAGTGCTGAGATGCTTCTACTACCAATGGATACACAAGACTTTGCACCCACTGGCCTGCGATTGTCCTGGTGTCATTGCATGTGCCTTGTGAATCTGAAGAAGACTTTATAGTCTGGTATAAGACTTGTGGGCTTGGACTGAATTGGATTGGGATGCTTTCTCAATGTTCCATTCCTCTTGCATATAAACTACTCCCTTATATACATATGCGTGTTTATGACTTTGTTTCTCTAGTCTACCCAGACGAACACAACCTCCATGACCATTTAAAAGGCCAAGGAGGAAATTTTTACCATGGAGCAAGCAAGAGATACTTACATCTAGTACAGTTCCAGGTTGAGTAAAGAGTAAAGTGACCAGATTTTAAGCGGGACACCATTGACCAGGGGGTGGGTGTTCTTGATTAAAATTTTGGTCTATATGGAGCAACTAAAATTTTCATAGTATTGTAACATATATATTTTTATCAACATTGCATATGAGTTTATTATAAAAGAGAGACGTGGAGATTATTTACATGATGACAGATTTCAGAACTTCAGTGGAATGGGCAGCTTCACATGATGCCATTTCAATAGTGGCTTATTCTAGTCCACATACTTCCCAAGAATGTCACCATCTCGAAATAAGAAATAAGCCTTATCATCTAGAACTACTTTGGTGCCTCCATATTCAGGGAGAAGAACTTTATCTCCAACTTTCATACTCACTGGTTGAATCTCACCACTCTTTCCTTTGAAGCCAGACCCAACAGCTACAACTGTTGCTTGCAGGACTTTTCCTTGAGATTTTTCTGGAAGCATAATGCTTCCTTTGGTTACAGTTTCAGCAACACTCATTTCCACCAATACTCGGTCAAAGAGGGGAAGAAACTTTTGAAATGCCTGTCCTGCCATGATGCTTATTTTCATTTTAAAATGCTGAGGGATCTTGTTAAATCGTTAAAAGGCAGACACCTGGTTACTTTAGTCAAGAGGTCTCTCAACTGACGAAGTATCCAGTTTGATCCAGTATAATTACAATTACAATGCTCTCTATCTGATAGTAAAGTTGTTTGAGATCATTGCCTGTGGTGAGAGGCTTACTTAATTTGACTCATATTCTACAGATGGGTTTCAGGCTCCCGCTGATCACCATAGCCTTCTATAAATTGGGTGTTCGCATTTTAGGATTTAATACTTTTCCCTTAGTCATATTTGAATTTTTTTTATTCTCGTCTTTGGGTCATACAAGCTGGTGTGCTTCTTTGGTGTGACTTAGCTGGTTTCTCCCTTAGATGGCTGCTTGTTTGAATATAAGCCTTTAAGAAGGCAGACACTATTCTGATTGATAGCTAGGCACTATCTGCTTTCTCTGCTACACTTTGCTGCAGCACCCTTATTTCACTGACCATTACATGAGGGTGAGTATCAAACAGGGCCATGTTATCAGAACTCACTGTTCTTGGCTTGGGGGATAGAGTTAAGTGGGGACCCAGAAAAAACTTATTTTGAAACAGTTTTATTGGCATATAATTGACATATCCTACAATTCAATCGTTCAATCATATAGAGAAGAATTGTATAATCAGCAGGCTAATAAATTTTAGAACATTCTTTTCATTCTTGTACTCGTGTCTATTAGCTCCCCATTCCCCCCTAACCTCTGCTGCCATGCCCCTAGGTCATTATTGTTTCTATAGATTTACCTGTCCTGGTTTTCACATGCAGAAATACATCTTTAAAAAACAGATAACAGGGCTGAGCCCCAGTGGGTGGTGTAGTGGTTGTGCGCGGGACTGCGGCCCACTGGGATGGAGGTTCAATTCCAGCAGCGGCTTCACAGGAGCAAAGGCTGGGCCTCCTACTCCCACCATCAGAGGCAGTGATGTCAAAAAAAACACAGATAACAACAATAAGTAAAATTGATGAAAGCCTCAATCGAAAGCAAAGCAGAGGATATAAAAAAGTAGAGCAAATTTTAAATAAATCATAAATATGTGAAAACTTTTTTGTGACTTTTTTTAATAGTGGCCTCACAGAATATTTATCATTTTGCAATTGAATAATTTCTCTCAGCATATTGTCCTCCAGGTTGATCTATGTTATGAAGCATTTCATAAATTCATTGTTCTTGCGTGTTGTATAGTATTCCACTATGTTGATGTACCATAGACAAATGGATATTTGTTCAGTGATGGGCGGTTAGGTTTGTTGTCATTTTTTGCCATTGTGAATAGTGCTGCAATTTACATGCGTGCGCATATAGCTACTTGTGTCAAAGGTCTCACTTTTTATTTCTCTAGAGTATATATATCAGGTAGAGAGATGCGGGACCCATGGTATTTCTATTTTTTTCTTTTAATTCTAAAATATTATATGCCCTTTACTAACAAGCAGAAAAAACACACCATGAAAGTAAATTAAAACACATTAGAAGACATTTTCATTTGCATTTTTTACAAGTATTCCTAAGGCTTATATATGCTATTGTAGATATTCTAGTCAGTTCCAGTACTTGATGAACTTGTGTAATGAGGACCTTAAAAAAAAAAGTTTTTCCATGAACTTTTTGAAACTCTCTTTATAGCAAACAAATAAATAAATGTTTTCTAGTCCTGTGCCATCTTCACAAATCATTGCTATGTTTGAGTCTGTTATAATTATTATGTCAGTACAGTGAGAACCTTCATCTTTTTAAGTGATCCTTTATTCTAAAAAGCATGACAACCTTCTGCAAAGAATATTCCTTTTGGTAAAATGAGTTGATGCCATTCTCCTTTCTAGTTGGCATTTGATGGTACTTCTTCCAAGACAGATTTGTTTGTTGTTCTGGCAGGCCACAGTATATTGTTTTTGCTTTGCTTTTTTTGGTCAAAATTATAATTCAGATTTACCCATTTCTCTGTATTTACTATTAGTGGACATTTTACATGCATATGAAGTGATTGAAAATACCCTGGCTTCATAATCAAAGAAAAAAATCAAACCAAAATTCACGGCCATCCAGTCAATTCTGATGCATAGTGACCCTGATATTTTTTTCTCTACTAATCATTTTATTGGGGGCTCTTACAAATCCATCATTCAATTGCATAAGCACATTTGTGCATATGCTGTTATCAACATTTCCAAAATGTTTTCTTTCTGTTGGAGCACTTGGTATCAGCTCCTCTTTTTACCTTTCCCTGCCCCACCCTCCCACCGTAAAGAATCCTTGATCAGTTATATATTATTGTTGTTATTTTATGTTTTACACTGTCCGTTGTCTCCCTTACCCACATTTCTGTTACTTGTCCTCTTAGGGGGTGAGCTTATATCCAATCTTGTGATGGGTTTTCCCTTTCCCCTCCTTCTCATCCCCATCCTCACCTTCCCCTACCCTCATGATAGCACTGCCCCCCACTAGTATTCCTAGGAGTTTTATCTGTCCTGAATTCCATGTGTCCAGAGCTTCTATCTGTACCAATGTGTATACTTCAGTCTAGCTGGATTTGTAAGGTACAACTAGGTCATGGTAGAGGGGATGAGGAAGGTTTCAGGAACTAGAAGAATGATGTGTGTTTCATTGGTGCTATACTATAACCTGGTTGAATTGTCCCTTCCTTGCATCCCTTCTGTTGGAGGATGTCCAATTGTCGGCAGATGAACTTTGGGTCTCCATTCCTACTCCCCTCTTTTACACTGATATAATTGTTTGTCTTGGATCATTTGGTACCTGATCCCGTCAGCACCTCATGACCACACAGGCTGGTTTTCTTTCATGTGCGTTTATTTGCTTCCCTTTTAGATGGCTGCTTGTTTAACTTCAAGCCTTTAAGATCCCAGACGCTATATCTTTTGATAGCCAGGCACCATCTGCTTTCTTCACCATATTTGCTTTTGCACCCATTTTGTCTTCAGTTGCATGTCTGAAAGGTAACTATTGAAGACTGTCAGGTTATTAGAACATAGTGTTCCTGTATTTAGGGAGACCTTGAGTAGAGGCCTAAAATCTATCTGAATACTTAACATATAAATATACGTACATTGACCTCTATCCTTTTCTTTATAAATTAATATATTTACATATAAACATATCTATAACTATACTTCTCTTCATTGCTTCAAACTTTTCACAGTTAGAAACCCACAGTACCACCAGGAACAGTTTAACCAGCATGATGGACACATGGTATTTCTATTTTCAACTCTTTGAGAAGTACTATGCCATTTTCCATGGTGATTGTGCTATTTTACAGTCCTGCCATCAGTGTATGTGTTTTGCTGTTAATGCTGAAGGCTTGATTGTATTGCTTTGGTTTACCTATCTCTAGCAGCAAGTTATTGGAAGCATTTCTTAACATGTTCCAGTGTACCTAAATAGCATTTTTAATGAAGTATCTTTTTATATCCTCTGCTCATTTTAAAATTAGATTATTTGTCTTTTCCTTGTGATGTTGAATTTTTTTTGATGTTGAAGTTTTACACATTTTTTAGAGATTAGTTCCTTATCTGATATACTATATCATTTCCCCCTCCCCCCCAATCTATGGGTTCTCTTTTTACTTTTTTAGTGAGGTCTTTTATTGCATGTAAATGTCTAATTTTTAGGAGATCCCAATCATCTAGTGTGCAAATAATTTCTCTTAGAAAATTAAAACAAAAGCAGTCCAAATGGGATGAAGATTAAAGATGTCCCAAATGTCCAACTTTTCCATAATGCCAAACCATTCCACCACTATCCTTTATAACAACCACTCCTCCTCTCTAAAATAGTCTTGCTTATCCTAGGAGTCTGCAATTCACAACAATATCTCATAGAAGTCATGAAATATTAAGGAAATGGTTCAAGTGACTATGGGTGCCATGAAGTCCCAAATCCTAAATTCAAACATCCATCTGGAGGATCTCTCACATCCACAAGGCTGCCAAAGCTTTGTGGTAGATACCATGGTACACTGTCAGGCCACAACTCAAGTCCCAAGAACTATAGCTCAAGCAGAGGCAAGCCAGATGAAGGTTCCAGAGCCAAAAACTCAAACTGTCCAAGCAGATTGGCTTCCTTTTGGGCATGCTCAGTCAGTCAGGAAAGGGAGGTTACCCAAAGATGGCTTTTATGGGGGTGTGGTTCTTGCCTTCTGTTTCCTCAAAGAAACAAATGATGGTGACTTGAGTCACACCCTCTGCTAATGTAAACCAAAACCAAACTCAAGGCCATTGTGTGTTGGCTTTTGGCTTTGTATATAAGTCCTTAATTATGTTGAGGAATTTCCCTTTTCTATTCCTATGTCATTGAGAGTTTTGGATCAGTATATATCATCCTGTTCTATTCTCTTGAATAATTTAAGTAAAATTGATGTCAGCTTTTCTTCAAAAGCTTGATAGAATTTGCAAGTGAAGTAACTGGGCCCAAATTTTTTGTTGTTGTTAGTAGTAGCTTTTTTAAGGATCTGATCATTGTCTTCTTTTGTTGTGATTCTGTTCAAATTTTCTACTTCAGTTCAGTCCATTCTAATCTAGTTAGATAATGTGTTTGGGGAAATTTACCCATTTCATCTATGTTTTCAAATTTGTTATAGTGGAATTCCTCATACTACTCTGTTATATCATTTTTATTTGATTATTATATCACCTATTTCACACTTTGTGTTGTTTATACCTTCTCGTTTTTCTTTGTTAGATTCACCAGCAGTTTGTCAATTTTACAAACTCTTTCAAAGAACCAACTTAGAATCCTGTTGATTCTTCCTATTGTTCTTTCTACTTCATTTATTTCTGCTCTTTATTATTTCTTATTAGTGTGGATTTATTTTGCTGCTCTTTTTCTAATTATTAGAGATATTGAGTTAAGAAGTTGGCTTGGTGTACTTATTCTGTTTTAATGTGTGCATTTATTGCTTTCAATTCCCCACAGAGTAATGTTTTTACTGTGTCTCAAAGGTTTTGGTATGTTGTGTTTTTGTACTTGTTGGATTCAAATGATGCTTTATATTTAATTTTTTTATTTGAGAAGTTCATTTATTTAATTTTGATTCCTACTATTTTCCAGTAGTTTTAAGTCAAATGTTATTAGATTTTCTATGTGATTTCCCCCCTCAATCTTCCTATTGTTAATTTCTGTTTGTATAGCATTGTGAGCTAAGAAGTTTGTAGTATTTTGATGTTTTAAAATTTGCTGAATTTGGAAACTGCTGATTAGTAATTTAAATTGTTGAATACAGAGTTGGTGGTCCCTGAAATTTACATCCCTCAATGTAACACCTCCTAATTTGCAAAAATATATAAAACTAAAAAAGTGAAAATAGTTTAGGAAGAAAATCAGGAAAAAAACAAATAAACAAATAGATGAGTAAAATTTATTGAAGCTTGCTTTGTGTCCTGACATAATCTATTCTGAAGGTTGTTTTATATGTGTTGGGAAAGAATGTTTATTGTGCTTTTCTTTGGTGGAGTGTTCTGTATATATCTATGAAGTAAAGTTGGCTTATATTGTTTCGTCTTTCTATGTCTTTCTTGATTCGCTCTTCAATTATGCAGAGTTTAACTTACATATTGAGTGGTTCTTTCATTAAGTACCTAGATGTTTACTGTGGCTATGGATCTCCACTCTCGTAAAGAGTTACAGCTGCAGAGACCCACAGGGCAGGTCCACTCATCCTGTAGGGTCACTTGGAGTCAAGTTGACTCGGTGACAATAACTTTATTGTCTAGTTCAACTGACTTCCCCCCCCCCAATTGCCCTTTAATCATTATATATTACCTATCTTTGTCTCATATGCTTGTTTTTGCTTTAACATTGACTTTATCAAAAATTGATATCACCAGCTGATACCAAGGACATATGTAGAAAGCAAATGTTTTGAGGATGATGAGGGCAACAAATGTACAAATGTGCTTGGCTTATATGTTAGTCTGGGTAGACTAGAGAAGGAAAATTCATAAGCATGCACATATATGTATGAAAGAGTTTTATATACAAGAGCAACTGGACATTAAGAAAACATCCCAACCCAGTCCAGTCCAAGGTCATAAGTCCAATATTAGCCCATATGTCTGATACCAATCTATAAAGTCCTCTTCAGACTCACAACATATGCAATGACATCAAATACATCAAATACAGGACAATCACAGTGAGTAGAAAGTCTTTGGATCCAGTGGTATTGTAAACATCTTAGCACTGACAGGGGCCTCTGTTGTGTCTTCTCAAGCGTCTCAGCACTGGCAGGAGTCTCTACGTGGCTTTTCCTGGCTTCAGAAGTCTGGTTCTATCAGGGTAGGTCCATGTGGCTTTAGGGTAGGCCCATGTGGCTTCTCCTCTGGAATGTCTCATAGGGAGTCAGTCTTGTGTTTTGTCAATAGAGTGTCTCTAAGGGACTGGGTAGTGAGTCTCTCACTTCCAAGGGAGAAATACAGCTGGATATCCCAGAAATCTCAGGAGAAAGCCATGCCCACACAGAGGTCTCATTGGTTATCTCCAGATTGACAAGATAGACTCCACCGCTATAGTCTTAATCCTCAAATTGACACAAGATTAGGTGACTCCCACAGCATACAATGGATGTATGTATGGATTGTGATATGAGCTATATGAGTTCCCAATAAAATGATTAAAAAAAGAAATTGATGTCGCCATTTTTGCTTTTCTAGAATTGCCATTAGCTTGATATATTTTTTCCAACTTTCCAAGTTCATTCTACTTTTTTCTTTGTGTCTGATGTGTGTCTCTTGTATACAACATATTTGTACATCTTGTTTTCTTAGCCATTCTGCTACTCTCTATCTCTTCATTGGTGCATTTATTCCATATATTTTATTATCCATTTATATCTAATTGTAATCATGATTATATTTACTTTTATATTTATATTTATATTTATCATCCACCTATATTTACATATTGAATTGTCTTCATTCACAAAGTGATATTGCTAGCTCCCATTTTCAGTTTTGTAGGTTTGTTTTATGTGGCATGCTTTTATATCTGAATTGACTACGATGTGGTGTTGTTAATTATATTAATCTCAGATTGTTTGAAAGTTGGTGGTTCTCTGAAAAACTCCTTTTAGTGTTTCTTATAAAATTTGTCTGGACCCAACTATAGGGGCAGCCACTTCTCCCACCAGGGGAATTTGCTTTGGTGGTCAGCACTGAAGCTACAGCTTGGGGAATGACATATGCTTTATCAGAGCACATGAGAACAAATGAAGGGAAGGAAGAAAGAATGGAGTGCATCCTGGCCTACCAAGCCTTCAGGACAACATTCCCACTCAGAACGCATGCACAGAAAGGATCATATGGCCTGCCCCACTGGGAAATACAGCTTCCTTTGCTGACCCAAGGCCCTTCAGGGTCAACAATGGAGAAACACAGTCAGGATTATACTCTGTCTGACCCATCCACATCATGGCAAAACACTAAGGGTGTGCAACAGAGCATAGAGTTTCAGATGGAGTGCCAAGGATATACTTTGGGGCCAGGGTGTGGCACCCCATACGACCCAACCAGGGGACCCTCCTAGAGGTCAATGAACAGACCTTGAACTATTTATAGGAGCCAAAAAGGAGAAAGAAGCAAGCAGAGGCGGAACCTCAGTAGCAACAAGAAAGAAGAGTTCAGAGCAGATGCAGATCCAGGGGAAGAATGATGCAAACATACCTGGTGATCCACAAGTCACACCAGACCCCAAAATGTTGAAAGAAGACAAAGACCTGCCCCCAGAGTCCACAAAGAGAGAAACACTTTCCCTAGAGCTGACCTCTTGAATCAGAGTTCTAGCATCTTTTAAGCCAAAAATAAAAAAAATTATTTTTATTAAACATTTTTGTCCAGATTTTACAAATTTCTTGAGTTTCCATTTATCTGGAAATTTCCTAATATGCCATCATATTTGAGAAGCAATCTTTCTGGGAATATAAATCTTGATGGCAATTTTTTCCCTTTCAGTTTTATATATGCCATTACAATTGCCTTCTTACCTACAATGTTTCTTCTCAAAAAATCAAAGCTCAGCCTTATTCTCTTTTTGTAGGTAAGTTTGTTTTCCCCAAGTTCCCTTCAAGAGTCTTTCTCTGTTTTTGGTTTTGGAAAGTTTGATAGGTCTTGGTGATTTTCTTTTGAAATCTGTTCTGTTGACACACTATTCAACCTCTCAAAAGCATATCTTCTCATATTTCATGATTTTAGAAGATTTTCTTCCCCCAACTTTTTCATAATTTTCTGTTTGTTTTGCTTAACCTTGATTTTTGTTTCTTCTTCCTCTAGCAATCCGATCCCAGGTAAATTATTTCTCTGGAGGGGTGTCTCACATAGTTCTTGGGCTTTCTTCAGTTTGTTCTTTTTTCATTGTTTCTTTAGTCATTTAGTACTGAGAAATTTGCCTTCAATAGTCTATCATTGATTCAACTCTATCCTCTGTCCTTCCAATATATTCTCTTCTGATATATTAATCTTCTGAATCAATGCTTGCTGTTTTTGTACAATGTCTGATTTTTCATTTGTCAGTTTATTCTTGTAGTGCTTTTCTGTATTCTTCAATGTTTTTCCTGTATTTTCATTGTTTCATCATAAGCTTTCTCAATCTTTCTTTTAATCCTTTGGAAGTACCTAAATACAATTCTTTTGAATTCCTTATCAGATTATTACAATATCATTTCTTCCTAAAAATATTTTTCCCTGTATTATGGTCACTTCCTTGAGACATTAGATCTATTCTTGGTGTGAATTCAAATAGTCTGTTGTCTGAGACATTGCAGTGCTTTATTCATATTAGCTTGATGACTGTATGTTGATGTATCTTGTGTAGGCGCCATCTGCTTCTTGAAGGGTGTGAGAGAGAGTGTGAGCAGGTGCACAGTTCACTGTTCACTGTTGAAGTAATGCAGTTGCAGGTAAGCTTGACTGATGTTGGTCACTGTCTACTGATCAGGTGGTACTGATATGAGTTGATGGGAGGCCTCACTCATTGGGTGTACCTATAAGAAGAAGGGCTGTTGCTGGGCCAGGTGGGTATGATTGTTGTGTCCTGTCAAGTGGTACAAGGGGAAAAATACTACATGAAAAAGACAAAGCAAAACGCCAGCCAAAAAGAAAATAATAAAGAAAAAAAAAGCAAGAGGAGAAAAGCAAGCAAACAACAGCAGGAGAATTTAGTAGCCAAAAAGAAAATGGGAAATAAAAATAAATAAAAGAGAATAAACACAAAAACAAAATTAAGGAAGAAGAAAGGAAAAAATACCTATAGGATGCAAAAACAAAAGCATAAAAGAGAAACACATGGAAAAACAGAGAAAGCCCTTTTTTTTTTTTAAAGGGAAGCGAAATAAAAGAAAACAGTGGGGGAAGAAAGGAGAAAATTGGTAGTGGCATGAATCAAAGTATGGGTTGGATGTGCAATGGGTTGGAGAGTTCTGCCAGTCAAGGGACTTACTGGTAGTGGGAGTTTGGGGGTGGGGGTCTTGGATGAACAAGTGACATTTCCAAGCCCTGAGTTCTTGCCAGCCTGGATGGTGTTTGGGTTCGGGGTTGGTGATCTGGCAGTAATCAGTTCATGTTCAGAGAATGTCAGTGTGCTTGTTTCTAGAAGGAAATCCTTTGGGTCCATGGGACAGTTAGGTCAGGGCAACTGGTGATGGAAAGAGTTCTTGCCTGACCAAGGGTGCCCCAAGGCAGGCCCCTCACCAGGCACTGACCTCTGCTAGGGGAGGACAAGTTTGAGTCCCTCTAGGGTGGGGCTATGTGGGGTGGGCGGTGGGTGGCACAGGACCCTGGGTGAGTGAGGATGTGGACTGCTCATGCACGGGGGGTGAGGAAGAGTGAAGGACTGCACCTTTCTCGTGAGGAGCCACCTGGATGGAAACAGATCAAAGGTCAGAGATGGGGCAAACTACAGGATGCCTGGCCATTACTGCCGTCTGCTCTGATTTGGATCACAAACAGAAGGTACTGGGAGAAACATGCAGACCACAGTTCAAAATCATTTAAAAAAAAAAAAAAAAAAGGACAGACCTACTGACCTGCTACATAGTGTTGAAGGTTCCCAAACTGGCCCTTTGACGCCGTTCAAACATCAAAATGAATCCACCTCCAGAGTTCACTTTGCAGCCAAACAACCAAAAGGCCTGTTCAGGCCAGGATCAGCAACCCAAATTGATATCATTCTTAGGCCAATCAACCATACCAGTAGAGGAGGATGTGCCCCCAAAGTAAATTGTAGAAGCCAGGAAGGGGCAGGATAGAAGCCAGGGAGGGTGTGAGAATAGTATTGTTGCATTTAAGGAATTACATCTAAGACATTAAGGAATTACATAAGACATTATGTGTATGAACTGTTGAATAAAAACCTAATTCTCTCTGTCAACTTTCTCCCAAACCATCAATAAATAAGTATAAAAGACCTCATTACAATGTTACAAAGCAAAGTTGTTACGTGGGCTCAAGGATATGGTGATTCAAGTCATGAAAAACTGGACAATGTATAAGGAAGACCAAAGAATTAATTCATTTGAATCATGGTGTGGTGAAGAATATTGACTATACCTTGAGCTGCCAGATGACCAAATCACTCTTGATAGAAGTACAGCCAGAATGCTCCTGAGAATTGAGAAAAATCAGACTTTATCTCACATATTTTGGAGATGTTTTCAGGAAAGTTAAGTCTCTGAGGAAGCACAGCACACCTGGTAAAACATAGGATCAGTGAAATAGCAGAAGCCCCTCAATGAATGAGATGGATACCATGGCAGCAGCAATGACCTCAAACAGAGCAAGTCCTGCGGTACATGAGGTCCTCGTGGGAGAGAACAACAATGGACATGTGATATGTATTATGTACAATGCAGTGAGTGCACGTGTCCCAGGGTGTTGGGCCCTGAGACAGTGAAAAGCAAACACAACAAAGGTGTTAGTATTAGTAACGAATTATCACAAACCTAGAGGCTTAAAACACATTTCAGAGTTCCATTGATCACAAGACAGGGCACAAGTAACAGGTGCTTTCTTTGCTCAGGGCTTCAAAAGTCTGAAATCACGAGGCCCTCTGGGACAGCTCCAGGTGCTCTCATCAGTAGCTCTTCCACGTTCCTTTGGGTTGTTGAATCCAGTCCCTGTGTTTGTGGGACTGAGATCCCCATTTTCTTCACGACTGTCATGCAACGAGGGGCTTTCATCACATCCCTGTCATATAACCCAACTCCAGGCCATCGTGCCAATTCCAAGTCATAGGATCCTAGGGGACTGATCGAACTGCCCCAGAGGGTTTTATAAAGCTGCAATCTCTACAGAAGCAGGCTGCCACATCTTTCTTCAGTGTGACTGCTTTCTTCAGTCTGGCCTGTGGTGAGCGTTCAAATACTTTAGTCATTGCACCACCAGAGCGCTTCTTAGTCACTTAGCCTTCTTAAAACGTAGCAGTTTACCTCACAGCCAGCAGGAGAATGTCCCCCAGCCCCTGCCATGTGGCAATGAGAGGCTGGGAGAAATTTTAATTATGGAAGTGACTATGCCATCATTTTTCGCTATGTAATATAATCAAATCCCAGGAAGGACTGCCCTGTCATTGCCACGGGACCTAGACACTGCTAAAGGAAGGGGATTATACTCTACGGGGCTGGAATCTTGGGGGTCAACTTAGAATTCTGTTTCTCATAATGCTGGAGATCTAGTTGGAGTACAGCTTGAGGGCTAAAGGTAACAGCTCTGAAATCAGTCCCAACTGGGCTGGGATTCTACTTATATGAATATCTACATGACCTTGAACAGCTAACCGCTTTGTACCTCATTTCTCCATTTCCATCTTTAAAGTGGAATGGCTTCACCTAAATTGAGACCGTTAAAATGAATTAATAATGTATGTAAAGTACTTAGAGCAATGTCTGGCACCTAATAAGCGTTTAATAAATGTAAGCTATTACTGTTATCTCTCAGCAAGCCTGTGTGATAAGAGAATGGAACATCTGTTATTCTACTCTCAGCATTGTTTCTCTTCTTTTGGTAATAACACCGTACTTTCTCATGGCACTATTTTCTGGAGGTAATCGTCGTGAGCCGTACCCCTTATTCTCCTCCTCTCACTTGTTGTCTTTCCCTTTCCCAGGCTCATTGCTGGGCAATTGTCTCAGCTTGATCATTTCAGCCCCCTGGCATTCTGAGTCAAGTATGGGAGCATGATTCCAGTTGGTCCATGAGAGTCAGTCCTAGAATTTCTCATGGATTTGCTTTAAGTTGCAGAGTGGACTCCATGAAGAAAGACTGCCTGAGGATGAAGTGGACATACAGAGGACATCCTGGTAATGAGGTGGAGACCAACAGATTTCTGTTGTCATCTTTGAGTTCCTGAATTAAGTCATACCCGAAGCCAGACCAAAGCCTACACTATGAAATTACTTGAGCTAAAAATCTCCTTTTACTCCTTAGCCTCTTTGAGTTGGGTTTATACTACTTAAAAAAATAAAAACTTGAAATCTAGAAGCAAGGCAACAGATAGCTAAAGTATCTTGTATTTTACCAAGCATGAGCTCATAGAATTATGGGATTGAGCCAACGTGATCAAGTTTATAAATAGAAGATTCAAACTCTTGACAACAGATCTACTCTACCATTAATTTATAATTGTATCATAAATCACTCCAAAATTTAGCAACTTAAAACAGCAATCATTTTATTTGTTCTTGATTTTAAAGGTCAACATTTCCATCTGGGCTGAGCAGATTAGTTCTTCTGTGGATCTTTTCTGAGGTAACTCAGCACTTATAATAATCCAGATCTCAACCAGGGATAGATGTTCTAAGATGGTCTCACTTACATGTCTGGTATTTATTGCTGGCTTTATCCAAAGTACTTCTGTCCTTACCCATTGGCCTTTCCAGTAGCATAGTTCAAGTTATTTACAAAGAAGCTTCAGAACAACCGAAGAATGACCATAGAAGCTGTAAGATATCTTGAAATCTAGATTGAGATCAAGACTTAGCATTTCCATACCATAATTTCCACTGCATACTATTGGTCAGAGCAAGTCAAGCCAGTACAGAGTAAAGGGGAATGGAAAAA
>PVJH01011424.1:43337-69223 GCA_004026705.1 Nesogale talazaci
GGCCCAGCCCCACTGCTGGAATTGAACCTCCATCCCAGTGGGCCGCAGTCCTGCGCACAACCACTACGCCACCGGGGCTCAGCCCTAGGGGAAGAATTATTGTGGTCTTCTTTGCACACAATCTATTTCATTCACTTCAGCTCAAAAACCGACTGCCATTAGATTGATTCTGAGTCATAGCAACCCAGCGAGGCGGGGCAGAACTGCCTCTGAAGGCTTCTAAGAAGGTAACTGCAGGAGTAGAAAGCTTCCTCTTTCTTCTGAGGGTAGCTACTGACCTTATGGGTATGGGCCCCAAATGTAACAACCATGCCTCCACAGCTAGTTTAAGCTACTATTAAAACTACATTGACCCTGGAAACAAAATGGGTGCATACGCAATGTGGTGCAGAAAGTTGATGCGGCAGGGCTATCAAAAGAAAGAGTGTCTGGTGTCATAAAGACTTGAAGTTAAACAAGCAGCCACTAGCAGAGAAGCAACAAGCTCACCAGCCTGTGCGATCATAAGGTGTTGACGGATCAGGTAGCAGGAATCAGAAGACCCCAAACAAACAGACAAAAAATTCCCAAACAAACAAACAAAAAAACATTCTGTTGTGAATGAGAGGGATGGGACAGAGACTGAAAACCTATCTGTAGACTATAGGACATTCCCTCACAGAAGGGTCACAAGGAAGAGATGAGTCAACCAGATGCAGTACAGCACCAATGAAGCACCCGATATTCCTCTGGATCTTTGAGGCTTCCTCATCCCCCAACTATCATGACCCTCCGTCCTGCCTTTCAGTTCTAACTAGACCTGAACATGTACACTGCTACAGACCAGAGCCCATGACACACAGAATCCAGGTCAGATAAACCCTTCAGGAACAATAATGGAAGTAGTGATACCAATAGGGTTTGGGAAAGATGGGGGGAAGAGGGGTGAAAGGGGGGCCTGATTGCAATGAGTGACCAATAACACCACTTCCCCAAAGGGGACAAGCAACACAAATGTGGGTGAAGGGAGACAGCAGTCTGTTTAAGATATGAAAATAATAATAATTTATAATTTATCAAGGAATCAGAGAAAGGGGGGAAGATAGGAGAAAAAAGGATCTGATATCAAGGGTTCAAATAGAAAGTTCTTGTTCAGAAAATGATGATGGCAACAGATGTTATAAATATATTTGATACAACTAATGTATAGATTGTTATAACAGCTGTAAGAGCCCCAAACAAAATGATTTAAAAAAACTACATTGAACCCATCAACTTTTCTCCCCTAAATGATATCCATTTGTGGAAAACCACATTTGTGTATATGTTTTCAATTTCATAAATGAAGTAAATGCTTACAAAATATTGAAATAATCATTCTCGACTTCCTGATTTAAATTTAGGGGCAATATTTATTTTAAGGTTAAAGAAATGAATACTTACCAAACCTTTTTATTCTGAGAAATGTAACAAAGAAAAATCCCCAAGTTCTCCAAGAACATTTGTCATTATATAAAGTCCTAAATCCAGGGACCAGATAATAGAGAAACAGTGATGTTATGAAACTTCACTATTTAAAAAGTTGTTGGTGCTAGCTGAAGTCAAATCGACTCTACTTCACAGGATTCCTAAGTGTAGGAGGACAGAATTTTGTCTGTCTTGCATCGCCTTCACAATCAGCAGAAGCTGTGAGTCCGTCATTGTGTCAGTCCTCATATCCGAGCCATGTAGCCCTCTTGAGACATGGCGTGTCTCTGAGGAGCTCTTGTCCTCAGTTGCCCCTAATTTGCCAGACATGAGGTCCTCCTCCAATGACTTATCTGTTTCCTTGATGTGTCCAAACAAGCAAGGCAAAGTTCTGCTGTGATCTGTAAGGAATTCAGGGTCTCATGTTAAGAAACATATCACCCAGTCATTCTTAGTCTGTTTTTTGTGCTGGAAGTTATGGGATAATGTGTTCACCAAGGGTGACTTGACTTGTATTTTAAAAATATGGGTGGCATAGTTTTCGACATCGTAGTAACATGCAAGTCACTACAACTTCGAAGTAGGATGGTGGGTTTACAAATTAGGAACAGCAAACATCACTGATAAGTCTGATTTGATCACAAGTAACAGAGGCCCCGAATGAACTCGTTGGAAGAGAAAAAGAAAATGAAGTTATTGATTCCGAGTACTACTGGGAAATTCAAGGCTTTAGGTAAAACGACCCAGCAGCTCAAATAAAGTTTCCAAATTCCCTTTCATGCGCCAATAGCTGTTTCCCTTTGCATTGGCTTTCTTCTCTGGACCTTGCTGACTCCTGTTCCATGTTTATTCCTCCCCCCCCCCCAATGTATGAATATTGACCTTGCTAGAGACTATGTACCCCTTCTTGGGTTAGAGTTCTGGTCTGGCCAACCTGTGTCCTGAGCCTTCTCAAGGGGAGTAAAAGCAGGTCTTGTTCACGATATGCAGTGTATTAGAAGGACAAAGAGTGTGAGAAAAGCAGACGAATAAAGTAGCTACAATTTTACTTAACTTTTATAACAATCCTCTAAGTTGGGAGCTATTATGAACCCTATTTTAGAGATATAAAAATTGAGGTGCTGAGCAGTCACCCAATTTAAAGGGACACCACCAAGCAGTCTGAAGTAAGTCTTTGTTTTTGTTTTTTTTGGGGGGGCATCACTGCTCTCCGGTGGTGGGAGTAGGAGGCCCTAGCCCCACTGCTGGAATTGAACCTCAGTCCCAGTGGGCCGCAGTCCCATGCACTACCACTACGCCACCGGGGCTCAGCCTCTGAAGTAAGTCCTAAACCCTAATTTAAACCAAGTCAAATCCATTGTCATTGAGTCGATTTCAACTTATAGTGAAGCTATAAGGCAGAGTAGATCCCCCCTATAGGGTTTCCAAAGCTGTAAATCATTGCATGAAGTACTAGCCTGTCTTTCTTCAGCTTCAACCTGAATACACATATGAGCCATTGATGGTGCATTTCACAGTAGGCCTCTGGTCTTGTTTTTGCTGATGATATTGACGTTTCCATTGTCTCTTACCACTGGTATACTCAATTAGACTCCTGTGTATTCTATATGGTAAGATTCATGTTCATAGTCACCATTTCTGTAGTTGAATAAAGCATTTTCAATGGAGAATTACTTCTTGCAAAGTTTGATCATCTACCTTTCGACTCTGTTTCTATTACTAAGGCATGTATTCCAACTACAGATTCTTCATCTTTTTTTCCAACTTTCACATTCCAGTTACTGATAATTATCAATGCAATTTTATTGCATGCTTGATTAATTTCAGACTAAAGAAGGTGATAGAAATTTCCCATTATCTTTAGTGATTGATATGTGTATTTGAATAGTAGTGGTATTAGCTAGTCTGTCTTGTAGGCATCTAGATATTATTCTACCACAGCACCGTACCTTAAGATAGATCTCGACATATTCTTTTTGAAGATAAATGTGACTAATTCCTTTTCAATTGTCATTCCAGGAAGAGTACATTGTAAGATTTGTCGATTCAAAATAGTGAATACCAGTTTCCATAATGTAGTGGCTATCAATTTTGTCTAAGAACATGACCACCATCAGTTCCCTAATGCCTAGTTTGTTGTTTTTTATGTAACTTCTGATGACTTTCAGTTTTCTTAGATCCGTAGTAGGCCTACGGATTCCACATTCTGTGTATTAGTTGATGTTTTCAGTTGTTTCTTCTCATTCTGTGTTGTGCCCCATCAGCAAGCCAAAGTCCTGAAAGCTTTGTTCTGGTACCATCAGTAGAGTAGACTCTACTTTGAAGAGGAGGTTCTTGCCAAGCTTTCTACTCCTGTGAAGAGTTACAAGCTTTCTACTCCTGTGAAGAGTTGCTGTTGCAGAAACCCATCAGGTCAGTTCTGCTCTGTATCCATAGGGTCACTGTGAGGAGTCAGCATTGACTTGATGGCAGTGTGGTTTTTGTTCATTTTTCCCCCAATCCGAAGGACTCACCTTTGGACACTATACCAGACAATGTTCTGTTGCTATTCATAAAGTTGTCAGTAGCTAACCCCCCATCTCCCGAAATGAACGGCCTCCTTCTCCTTTCCAGTTTGCTCTTAGTCTGTATTCTCTTGTGAAACTTGTTCACCATGGGTGACCTTGCCAGTATTTGAACTATTGGTGGCATAGCCTTCAGCATAATACAATATGCAAGCCACCACAGTATGACAAACACAGATGAGGGGGGACTCCAAGGTGATGACATTAACTTATGAACAGTAAACTTCATCATAGCATCTCCAGCTAAAACATGAAGACGACTTCACTGTACAAACATAGGGGACAAATAGATCAATTAAATACCTCATTACAAAGGTATTTGGTAAAAAATTATGCTGACATTTATAATGAGGACTTTGAAATTTGACATATTAAAACATAAACATTTTACATACAGCTGTAATAATGTTTCCAAAATTGCAACAGCAAAATGATGGGATAAATATGTAAAAATACAGTGATGTCAAAAAATATGTAAAAATAATGAATTTAGGCTTTCTAGTATATTTTCTGTTTTCAAGGCTCCCAATGTTTTCTGAAATTATTGATTTTTCATGTATACATTATATTTCTGTAGCCTTTGCCTCTGTGATTGGTAGGTTTGTTGTGCCAACATGGCTAAAGAAGATGTGTGGGTTTGTTGTGGCAACATGGCCAGTGAGTGCATGTGAAATCAATTGAAGGGCAGAGCTATAAATAGCTCCGCAAGCATTGTCTTTCTCCTCTCACTCTTGGATTTTCCTACTAACTGGTTGGCTTGTTTTTCCTGTGTCTTGATATCCAAGCTACACTACCCTTGGAACAACTAATCCGTGGGCTGTGTTGCTGTGAGTTGAGGTTCCTTCAAGCCCTGCTTCACCACGCTCCTGGAATAAACATCTCTTGAGCTGGGGACTGTCAGACCCTGTCATCTGGCTGACTGTTGGTGACCTACCTTGCTGTTTGCAGCTTGTGACTGGATAGTCCGAACTTCTCTACAGAGGACTACTGAGCAGCCATCAAAACTTGAAGGACTGCTGGTGTACTAGCTGTCTCACAAAAGTGAGTTGCACCGAGCCATTTGTATTGCTTTTTAGATTAATTAGCTGTTTATTTTGTTATTATTATTATTATTATTATTATTATTATTATTATTGTTGGGGCATCACTGCCCTCTGGTGGGAGTGGGAGGCCCAGCCTTGTTCCTGGATTTGAACCACCAACCCAGTGGGCTGCAGTCCCGCACACAACCACTACACCACCAGGGCTCAGCCCAACTCTTTATTTCTTTTGTTAGATATCGTTCTATCTATATTAATATATAGAGAATTATTCATGTCCTAGTTTTGTTTCTCTAGAGAACCCAGTCTAACCCAACCTCTAAAAATGAAAACTGAAACAAAATAGAAAATTCATAAAAGAAAGCTCAAAATAGAAAATGTTCCTTTCATTGCTAATAGTAAGTTCAGGTGAACATGCAGTGAAATGTATATTCATATCTGCCCATGGAATAAGGGTTGGTTTAAATGTGCTGGAAAAAAAATCTAGTCAGTGTATAGCAAGAACCTCAAAAATGTTCATATATTTTGCTCCCCAAACTAGATAGGAATATTTCTTAAAGTTTAATCACAAATGAAAATGGCTAAAAATATTTATGATGTTCTTTATAATAGTGTTCACAACAAATAAAAGCACAGTAACATGTATAAATCTCTTCTATATATTATGAAGGTGCAGGGAGAATACAAAACTGAAAATCATGACAAAGTTAAGTACATAGCCTCAGCTCAAATAGACGTACATGTTAAAATGATTGGAAATACATACATGACATATGTTAAGATACATTAAGGAATCAAAGACTAAAATAGATGTCAGAGGTGACTATGAATCTTACTCGTGAACATAGAGCCGCTAAGGCAGAAGAAAGAAAAGATGAAGTAAAAGTGCTGAATAGAACATTTCAAAGAAGATAAAGCAAATTACTGTAATGAGTTGTGAAAAGACCTGGAATGCAAACAGCAAAAGTGAACAAAATTCTCAGCACATCTTTAGTTGAGAACAGAAGAAAAAAAATGAAGCCTCAAGTTGCATTATTGAAGGGAAAAATATTGAACAGTTCTGGAAACCAAAAGAAGATGGAAGAAATATACAGCCATTGTACCGAAAAGAATTGGTTGATGTCTGACCATTATCGTAGGTAGGATATGATCAAAATCTGATGATATTGAAGGAAAAAGTCCAAGCTTCCCTGAAGGGATTATTGAAAGCAAATAAAAGATAAAACAAGCCTTCAGGAATTTAAGAAATACCAATTGGGATCAACACAATTATACAGTGCTGGAAGTTTCACTTGTATGTGCTAATGGATTTGGAAGAAAACTGCCTGGCCAACTGACTGTAAGTGACTTTTATATATATCCATTCAAAGGAAATGTGATATCAGAGGACATCGAAATTAGTAAATAACAACAATATACCACATATATGTAAAAATTTGCTGAAGATACTTCAAAAGCAGTTGTAGCAGTACATTTACAGTGATCTCTGAAAAGTGGGAGTTACAGAACACTTAACTGTGCTCATGTGCAGCCTATATATAGACCAAGAAGCTGTCAAAGAGAACAAAGGGCATACTGCATGGTTTAAAGTGACAAAAGGGATGGTGAGGTTTAGATCTTTTCACCATACATATTCAATCCATATGCTGCATTAAACTGTATTAAGAATAACCAGTGTCAGATTTTGAGGAAGAATTGTTAACAATTTGTGTTCAGATGATGCAAGTTGCTTGCTGAAAGTGAAAAGGATTTGAAGAACTCACTGATGAAGTTTAAAGATTACAGCCTTCAGTACGAAGGCATAAAGAAAACAAAAACTCTCCCAACTGGACCCCAAACAACAAGATAAATGGAGGAAAGATTGACATTGTCAAAGATATTGTATTACTTAGATTCAAAATCAATACTATGAAAATACAATCAAGAAATCAAGCAGAGTATTTAATTGGCCAATCTGCTGCAAAGGACCTCTTTAAAATGTGAAAAAGCAAAGATAATCATTTTGAGGACTAAGGTGGGGGTGATAGCCATGTTTATTGTGTCAACTTGACTTCCATAGGAACATCACACCTTGATTGAAGGGCAAGGACATAAAGGGCTTTCCAAGGCTGTCTCCCTTTCTCTTTCTGCCGGGTTATCAGAGCAGTGCTTTCCTGCTTGAGGTACTTCTTGCCTCAATTGTGTGCGGTGGTATTGTGGCCTGAGCCAACCCATGGATATGTCACCTTGCCATGCATGCATCACTAGAGCTTGAGGTTCCATGAGACCTGCTTCGTCATGCTTCTTGACCTAAACTGCTACACCACTGGTCTCTGCTATGCTTCAACTTCTCATCTCTCTGCTGTTGCAGCCCCATTCTGACTATCTTTCTTGAGTGCAGACTCTGGTTTCTGTTTCCTTGACGTTGGATCAGCAGCCCATTTGAGTTTAAGGATCTGCAGTTTATTAACTGTTCCACGAAAGTGAGTTGACCTGAGCCCTCAGTACTGCTGTGTGGACTGATTAACTGTTAGATTCTCACTACATAAACCTATATAGACCTATCCTTATATATAAATATATCATCATAAGTGACCTGGTTCTCATCATTTTCCATCACAAGGAAGGATAATCATGTGATCCAATTCTGCCCAATGAGACACAACGGAAGACTCCCCAGCAGTTTACAGGTGTGAGAAGAGGGAAAACCAAGTGTTTCGGGAAAGTTTGCTCTTTAAAAGTGGATACCAGGGGGCTGAGCCCCGGTGGCATAGTGGTTGTGTGCGGGATTGCGGCCCACTGGGACGGAGGTTCAATTCCAGCAGTGGGGCTGGGCCTCCTACTCCCACCACCAGAGAGCAGTGATGCCCTCCCCACCAAAAAAACAACAAAAGTGGATACCAGGGGGCTGAGCCTCGTTGGTGTAGTGGTTGTGCGCGGGGCTGTGGCCCACTGGGATGGAGGTTCGATTCCAGCTCCACGGAGCAAAGGCTGGGCCTCCTACTCCCACCACCTGAGGGCAGTGATGCCCCCCCCCCAAAAAAAAGTGGATTCCAGATATCTCATGATGAAACACTACACCACTACTTATAAAAGACCCTTTCTAACAAATTTGGGTGTGAATATCTGAATCTAAGCAAGCATCTAGATCTAACTGTCATTTTTTTTTCCTAACCATCATTTTTAACTACATAAAAAGACAGAGGTATATGTTAAATGACATCACACAAGTGACATCAGAAAATCCTAAGTCATGGATTTTCAGAATATCCTAAGTCAAGGATAAACAGTCTTATTGCTTCAATAAATTGACAGAGTGAAAATGAGAGAGAGAAAACACTTTGTTCTGTTTTTCACCAGTCTTTTATTTATTTATTTATTTATTTTTTTTGGAGGGGCATCACTGCTCTCCGGTGGTGGGAGTAGGAGGCCCAGCCCCACTGCTGGAATTGAACCTCCGTCCCAGTGGGCCACGGTCCGGCACACAACCACTACACCACTGGGGCTCAGCCCTCACCAGTCTTTTAAACTTTGGGTTTCTAGCACTCAAAAATGGATGACCAATATCAAAGAAATTATTTCAAGTCATTGATATTTACAATACAATTAAGAGACCCACTGCCATTGCTTCAATTTTGACCGACAGTGGTCCTATGTTTTATCTTTTCTCACAAAGTGGTTGTAGATATTTGATTATATTTTATGTCAAAATTTTAATGTTTAATGACATGTATTAATCTGGGAGGTGTGACTCTGCTCTTGTAAATGAGTCTTATAAAAAGTTTTGCCCTTTTACCAACCTCCATTGTTTGTGTGAATAATGTCAAGTCACTTAAAAGTTTAATTTGTACAAGTCAATAATTCTCATATAACAGTTCATAGCTGATCCATACTGGTACAATTTTCTTATCTCAACAGTGTTCAGAATTCTATACCATTGGCTAAATTAATTAAGGTTTCAATAGAATTTACTTATGCCCCAGGGGTCTATTGAGAATGTTCTCTAACTTAAAATGATAATAATGTCTCTAAGGTGAACCAGAGACATATATAAACCATAGGTATGTGAGTGGATTTTGGGCTTGCTCTTAATTCTAGACCCAATCTAAGACAATTAGTTCTTTTTTTTTTGTTTTTGTTTTGGGCATCACTGCCCTGGTGGTCGTGGGTGCTACCCAGTGCTGCTCCTGAGAACCGCCACTGGATTTGAACCACCAAGCCCATGGGTCGGAGTCCCACATTGAGCTACTTACGCCACTGGGGCTCAGCCCAACAATCAGTTCTTACAACATGGCTTTGCTTGATGTTAATCCTCATGAACAGATCACTGTAGAGGTGGGTGCTATAGCAAAGTGTGAAGAAAATAGATGGTGCCTGGCTATGAGAAAGAAGAGAGTCTGGGGCCTTAAAGGCTTGTTTTCAAACAAGTAGTCATCTAATTGAGGTAAAACTAAGTCTACACAAAAGAAGCACACCAACCTATATGATCCAAGGATTGTGACTAATAACATTCAAATCCAAAGGAAGGAATGGTATCAGAGCTTAAACTGTGAATGCTTGATTTACAGAAGGCTATGGGTGATAATGGAAGCCCAAAAATCTATTGCAGGGTCTACACATGGGTTAAGTCTGCAGTGAATACCCCCTGGCCATAGTTGAAAGATGCAAATAGCTGTATTATCAGATAGAGAAGCATTGTAATGGTGATTGTGGCAGAAGTAGTTAGGTTAAAATGTAATATCTTATCATTTCATCTCCCTTTTGATGCATTATCAAATTGTTTCAGCTTGAAAAAAAAAAGGTGAAGGAGAAATACAGGTGAATCAAGCCTCTGGTCAATCACCACTGACCATGAACTAGGGATGTAAATAGCCTTGCTGTTAGACAGAACATTGGAAATGATTACAGATGCAGTTAGGTCAAAAACTGGCAACTTATCATCTGACTTCCCTTTTGATCCATTTAAAATTTGTTCTACTATTTAATATTTTCTGCTTTCCTTTCTTTTTTTGTTTTTTGGACATCACTGCCCTTTGGTGGTCGTGGGAGCTACCCAGCGCAGCTCCTGAAAGCTGCCACTGGATTTGAACCGCCAAGCCCGCGGCCTGCAGTCCCACACTCAGCCACTTATGCCGCTGGGGCTCAGCTCCTTTCTGCTTTCCTTTCAGTTGAGATTTTCTGCTTTCGTATTGTTAGTTTTTTTTGTTTTGTTTTGTTTTTCTGTATATGGAATCCGGGATAGGTAAATCCATAGAGATCCTAAACAGATTAATGACTTCTTGGGGAGATGGCTGGGGAAGGTGCAGGAAAATGGGAAGCTAATAACAATTAGTATAAGAAGGAAGAAAATGTTCTAAAATTGATTGTGGTGATGATTGTGCAACTCTTCCTATGATTGAACTATCGAGCTGTGAATTTATGTGTCAATAGCACCATTAGGTTAAAACCATTTTAATGTTTGCATCTGTATGGAAGAATTCTTTAAAATAAATATAGATTGAAATATCTGATGAAATTATGATGACTAGGGGCTGAGCCCCGGTGGCGTAGTGGTTGTGCGCGGGACTGCGGCCCACTGGGATGGAGGTTTGATTCCAGCTCCACTGAGTAAAGGCTGGGCCTCCTACTCCCACCACCTGAGGGCAGTCATGCCAAAAAAAAAAAAAAAGAAATTATGATGACTACTGGAACTTATAACAAAATAACACAGGAGTGGTGAAGAAGAAGGTAGTAATAAAGATGGCCATTAGTTAATCATTTCAGAACCCGTATGACAGGTATTTGGGGTTCAGTGCATTTGTTTTTCTATTTTTGATATGCTTTAAGTGAAGTAAGCTTGAAAGCAGGGAAGAGGTAAATGTAGCTGGCAGTTTGCTTTCTCTCCTTCTTGCTGACTTGCACGCAGACATGATGCTCAAATGGTGACAGCCTGCCTGGTTCAATGTCGCTAACCTACGAAGATGAGAAAGGCCAGGCAAAATCATAGATCAAAGTCTGGGCCTTTGATGACATTCATCAGCTGTTCAGTGTCATATTTCTTTTTTTGCGGGGGGAGGGCATCACTGCCCTCTGGTGAGAGTGGGATGCCCCGTCTTGCTCCTGGAGAGGTGCTGGATTTGAACCGCCAACGCAGTGGGCCGCAGTCCCGACCTCAACCACCACGCCACTGAGGCTCAGCCCCCATATTTCTTACAAAATAAGAATATACTGCTAGATGGCTAAATCACTATTAAGAAACAAACAATGCACTGCCATCAAATCGTTACTGACATGGGGACCCTCGAGGGCAGAGCTTCCTCTGTGCATTTCTGAGACTGTAACTTTTGTGGAAATAGAAAGAAGCCTGTCTTCCTCCTCAGGAGTGCCTGGTGGTTCTGAACTGTCACCCCTGCAGATTGCAGCCCATAGGAAACGACTGGCAACCACAGCCCTCAATCACTGTAGCTGGTGTTTTTTTGTTACGTGCTGCTGAAAGCATCTCTAATTGATATAATTACTATGCAACCAGGATGGCTTTCTCAAACCTGTGGTTTCAGTTTCCTGTCCGTGATTCCACAGTCACATTCACTGTTATCACTGAAAAGAAAATCATCATCCCTCTTTTATGGCGAGTTTATTATTATGAGGGTAATTTAGATGCATACTCTATAACAAAAATATCAAATACAGCTTACTTTTAAAAAGATAGGTCTGCAAATTCTGATATGAAAAGGTATTCAAGGCTATATTGTCCAAAACAATAGCCCAAAGCCACCGTGACTGTTTAAATTGATTAAAAACAACAACATCAAACAAACCCATTGCTGTCTAGTAAATTCTGCCTCAGAGTGACCCTCTAGGGCAAGGTAAAGCTGCCATTGTGGATTTCTGAGACTGTCAGTATTATTATTTTAATTTTCATCTTTAATGAAATGAATTTGAAACATTTCTATGACACCAACACTGCAATTTTTGGAATCACACAGTGAGCTAGAATTAGATCCACTCTGTAAGTAATATGAATGTCAACATTTCTAGCTGTTCATTTTTGTTACATGGCAAAGAAAACAAGAAAGCAATTATCAAGCAAAAGATACCCATAGCTTCAGATATGGTGAAGACCCTACATTTTTGGTGGTGCAATAGTTAAATATTTAGCTGATAACTGGTGATTTGAGTTCACTCAATCCTTGGGAGAAAGACCTGACCATCTGCTCCAGTCATGATCCCGCTGTTGAGAACCCAATGAGGCTGTTTGGCTCTGTCTTATGGGACGATAAGAGTTGAAAATCAACTTAATGGCACCTCGCAATGCCAACAGCCAAATCCAGGTGCTCAGTGCCCACTAATGGCTAGTGCCCATCATATAGACTAGCACAGCTGTAGAATACGAGGGGTACCCCCACCCCCCAAACTAGAATGGCGCTGGGAAGAGCGGAGCTTTAGGAACATGCTGCAGCAACTCACTCTGAGTTAGTTGTGTTGTGTGGGTCATAGTGAATTTTTTCATGAAAGCTGTTTCACTGGAACTTTGTTTTTTGTGATGGCCTACTTAAGAGACAAGTGTGCAGCTGTGAAATTGTGTTTCTTGCTCAGGAAAAACGCCACAGGAACTGTTGTGTTGTTGAACACAGCTTACAAGGACAGCACTGTGGGAAAAACTCAAGTGTATGAGTGGTTTTCTCCTTTCCAAAAAAGGTGAAATGTCGGTTGATGACAAACCTCCTTCTGGACATCCATCAATTTCCCGAATGGATGAAAATATTGACAGTGCATTTGGAGTTCATTCCACCAGCCCAGACTATTCATCAAGCATCTTATGCAGAGGTATTGAAAAGACTGACTTTTTTTTCCCACAAAAAAAGTCCTGAGTTGTGGAAGACAGGAGATTGGTTTTGCCATGACGACAATGCACTTGCTCATACATCCAGCTCAGTGCACCATTTTTTGGCAAAACAGCTTGCCTCTCTTGCCCCACACACCTTACTCACCTGACCTCACTCCATGTGACTTCTTTATGCTTTCACAAATGAAGAGGAACGTGAAAGGGCAGAGAATGGATGATATACAAGAAGTGAAGAAAAAAAATGAGGGAGGTGCTGTCAGCAATCCAAACAGATGAGTTTGAAAAATGTTTTGAAGAAGGAATTGCAGATTTGATAAACTAATTTATTTATTTATTTATTTTTTGGGCATCACTGCTCTCCGGCGGTGGGAGTAGGAGGCCCAGCCCCACTGCTGGAATTGAACCTCCGTCCCAGTGGGCCGCAGTGCCGCGCACAACCACTACGCCACCGGGGCTCAGCCCCTTGATAAACTTATTAAGTGTAATGGAGAATACTTTGAAGGTGAAAAGGTTGTTTTGCAAAAAAGGAATTAAGTATATAGCTTAGGGAACCTGGGGTTGAGAATAAATGAAAAATTCTGGTGTTTTTTTTTTTTTTTTTGGTGTACCTTCTTGTATTTCCATCATTGCGGAAATTTCCTTTGGACAGCATTGGTTGAAAATATATTGGATAATGGTAACACAGTAATTCAAAGGAAGAAAGAGTGTCTTTTAAACAAATGGCACTGGGCCCAAAAGATATGGACGGGCAACCAGACGAAGCAAATAAATAAGCAACCAAACCAAACCAAACCAAAAAAACCCCCAAAACCCCAAACCTAAAAAGAATGTGATGTAAATTTTACAACTTACACAATAATGAAGTAAACTGGATCAGATAGTTAAACATAACATGTAAAACCATAACATCTCTAGAGAAAAAGAAAAGGAAAAAGAAAATCTTTGCAATCTAAGTCTAGACAAAAATAATTTTTTAACTTGGCACCAGATGTCTGATTCACGAAAGAAAAACTTGACACAGCAGACCACATCAAAATATAAAATTTTCTCTGTCAAAGCCCATGAAAAGAAATTTATTTTTTTGTTACACTAAAGTAAAAGAAACCATTATTTATAAAGAATTAAATATTCTCTGTGGTGTTTGTAGAGGGTCAGTCAATGGTAATCAATTGTTACTAGTGCATTTTTGTGTTATATGCAATATTTGATATATAGAATATTAATAAAGTATTATTGTACGTACTATATAGTTAAAAAATAAGACAAAAATACAGCCCATGTGAAGAGGTTGAAAAGACAAGGCAAATGCTAGAAGGAGATATTTGCAGTACACATACTGGAAAAAGGGTTAAGCCAGAAATCTCAAGGCCGCTGCCACTGAGTTGACGACATTCTTAGCAATGCCATAGGACATAGTAGAACTGCTCCCTCCATATGGTTTCCAAGGGAGCAAATATTTACAGGAGTTTTGTGCCATATTTTTCTCTTGCTGAGAGGCTGGTGGGATTGAATTACTGACCTTGTGGTTAGCTGTCAAATGCTTATTGCATAGCACCACCAGAGCTGTTTGTCAAAAGACTAGTCTCTAAAGAATTTTCATCTCTCAAGAGCAGAAATTAAACAATCCAAGTAGAAAATTGACAACGGCCTTGAAGAGACATTTCATCAAAGAGGACATACAGATGGCAGATAAGCACATGAAAAGATGTTGAGCATCATTAGCCATTAGGGAAATGAGAATTAAAGTCACAATGAGATATCACTGCATGGTTATCAGAATGGCTAAAATAAAAAATTATGACAATATTAAATGCTGTTGAGGATACAAAGCAAATGAATCAGTCATATATTGTCAATGAGAATGTAAACAGTATAACACTCTGGAAACTTGTTTGGCAGGTTGTTGGATTTTTTTTCCCTTGTAGAGACTCCTCTTTTAAGCCTTAAACAAGACAAACACAAGAGAAATATAATCATCCAGATGAGGGAAACCATTAGCATGATGGCAAATTTGTGTCCAAGGGATTCATGGTCATGGGACCAGTTATAGACAATGAGCCTCAGATCAATTTATCACAGTCACTGGAGCGACTACAGAAATGGGGAAAGGCCCATGATTGAGCTATAGACACAACTGCAGAATTAAACAGCTTAAAGGATTGGTTGTGGTGGGTCATAAGTCGAGTAAGGTTAACACACAACTCTTCATTGAGACCAGCAATTGCACTCCTGCACAGGCTATGAAAGGGCAACACAAGGTGTCCTTGAGGTGATAGCAAAGTTTTCCTGTGTCTGTACTGTTGTCATTATAATGTTGTGACAGAAGGGTACATAGGGTACAAGGGATATTTCTGTACATAAAAAATGTATTGACATAAACTCATAAAATATCATTAAATTCGCCCTTTAAAAGTCACACTAGCATAGAGGGGAGCTGGAGATATAGGGGAAACCAGGATGGATGGGCCCCTTCGGGCCAGTGGTTAGATTGGAGATACTGGAAGGGTGGAGAGAAGGGCAGGTAGAGAGACGGAACCAACTGCAAGGATATATACACAAGCTCATATTTGAAGGACGGGCATCAAAGGAGTGGGTTGGGGGAGAGGTCAGGCAGTGTACGATATGACAAAACAATAACAATGTATAAAGTATTGAGGGTTGGAGGGGAGGAGAGACCAGGGGAAGAGGGGAAGGAATGGTAAAGCCGATACTAGGGGCTTAAGGGAAAAGGTGGGCGATTGGAAAACAATAATAGAAGTGGACATGTGAGGGTGCTTGACAAGTATGCTGATTTATATATTGTGAAAAACCATGTATGAGCCCCCAATAAAATGATTGAAAAAAAGTTATAATTCAGTGACTTTTAGTATATTTATGAACTTATAAAATCACCACTCTCTGTTCCAGTAATTTTTATCATTCTAGGAGGCAAATACATGCTCACTAGCAGTCTTTTTGTGGCGGTCATGTGCTTATATTAATTTCATGATTGAGATATAGGGGTTGAGTCTAGCCTGTTAATCTGGAGATAGCCATTGAGTAGCCAATGAGGCCTCCGTGTGGGCATGACTTTTTCCTGAGACTTCTGGGAAATCACGCGATATTTCCCTCATGGAGATGAGAAGCTATCTCCCCAGTTGTTGGGAGTTAGTCTCAGAGGCAACAAACTACGAACAAGAGGCTGAGCCCTGGTGGCATAGTGGTTGAGTGCGGGACTGCAGTCCACTGGCTTGGAGGTTCAAATCTAGCAACAGCTCTCCAGGAGCTAGGCTGGGCCTCTCACTCCCACCATAGGACAGTAATGCCAAAAAAAAAAACAAAAACCAAAAACACAAAACAAACTACAGACAAGACAGGATGGCAGCATCTGAGGAGCTGCAGGAGCTGGAGGAGAAGCCACACAGCCTTTCCATGGTACCAGAACTCTGAAGCTGGAGAAGCCACGTGGAGACCCCTGCCAGCACTGAGTTGCTTCTACCACCACTGGATGCTGTTGATGGTCCCTGAGCTGTGGAAGTAAGGAGCCATGGGGAGATCCCTGCCAGTGTTGGGACTCTGCACCTACAGGTACCTTCATGAGTCAGAAGGAGACTTTATAGACTGGTATCGGGCATATGGGCTAATATCGGACTTATGACTTTGAACTGGACTGGGCTGGGATGCTTTCTTACTGTCCTATTCCGCTTGTTTATAAACCATACCCTATTATCCATATGCGTGTCTATGAAATTTGTTTCTCTAGTTTACCCGGACCAACACAATTTTGCTACTCCCTCCCCCCTAGTCTCTGAGAAAAGAACCCCAGTGGCATAGCCTCTGTGTTGCTAACTACAAGGTCAGCAGTTCAAAACCACTAGCTGCTCGACAGGAGAAAGAGAGGCTTTCCATGTCCATAAATAGTTACAGTCTCAGAAACCCACATGGGTAATTCTATTCTGTCACACTTAGCTGAAGTTGACTGGATTTCTGTGAGGGCTTTTTCATTTAAGTCTCTGGCAAACATGAATAAGCTCTCTGTTTCTATGAATTTGTGTATTCTAGATATTTTATTTAATGAAATATGGAATTATAAAGTATATGAATTTTTGTATCGAATTTCTTTCACTTAGTCTAATGTTTTCATGGTTCACCCATGTTGTAGCATGGGTCAGTACTTCATTCATTTTATGGCTACATAATATTCCTCTATGTAGAGGTTCGACATTGAAAAAAATTTTATTGGGGCTCTTACAGCTCTTACAGCATTCCACACATCAATCGTATCAAGTGTATTTGTACATTTGCTACCATCATCATTTTCTACATGGTTACTTTCTATTTGAGCCCTTGGTATGAGCTCCTCTATTTTCCTGAGGTACCACATTCTGCTTATCCAATTAAGCACACTATTTATAGGTAGAACACATACATCAGTATTTTTATTTTAATTTATTTTATTATTTTTTGGGGGACATCACTGCTCTCCGGTGGTGGGATTAGGAGGCCCAGCCCCACTGCTGGAATTGAACCTCCATCCCAGTGGGCCGCAGTCCCGCGCACAACCTTTACGCCACCAGGGCTCAGCCCTACATCAGTATTATTAAAGTGATCTTAATTTTCAACAAAATTTGATAGATACTATTCTATGTGATTTATATATAAACACATAGATATAGATGTAACTTTCATTGATGTAGTTATCAATGTCTGGTGACATTTGAGGAAACTAATATTTTTCATTTTGTACACTTATGTTAACTAAATTCTTCCAAATTATGTATACTACATTTATAGTTAAAAATAAAATCTTAAAATGTTAAAAGTCACATTATTGTGACATGAATCCAGACATATTTGCTAAAACAATTGCAGGTATCTCTGCAGTAATTTAATTCTGTTTCATAATTTAAACTTTTACTACTTGTAAAATAAAAACAATGTTACCCAAATATTACCTCTCTCATGTAGTCTTCCCTGATTATAGCAGTCAGAAATTATACTTTCTTCTGAAATTCTATACTACTTTGCTTGGACTTACTCATATCATTACATTTAAAAAAATCATATTTTTGGGGGCTCGTACAACTCATCACAATTCATACAACCATCTATTATGTCAAGTACATTTGCTCCCATCATCATTTTCAAAACATTATCTTTCTACTCGAGCCTTTAGTATCACCTTCTTATTTTTTGCCTTCCCTCCCCCATCCTCCCTCACCATTAAGATTTTTTTTTTGAGGGGGAAGGGTACATCACTGCCTTGGTGGGAGGAGGAAGCCCTGCCTTACTCCTGGGGAGCTGCTGCTGGATTTGAACTGTCAGCCCTCTGGGCTGCAGTCCCACACACAACCACTACGCCACCAGGGCTCAGCAAGATTCTTGTAGTGACAGAAAACCAACTTAAATTTGCAAACAACTATCTTAAACAAAAATAGGACTTTAAAGTACTTCATAAGATATTAACAGATATTTCAAAATGAATATGGTAATATGTGTACAAGTATGCTTGATACAAATGATGTATTGAATAGTATAAGAGATGTAAGAGACCCCAATAAAATCTTTGAAAAAATATTAACAGATATACTCAGCAATATATAAAAAATAATGGAGTTTAAGCAAGTGTAAATTATCTCAGGAATGCAAGGCTAGATTAGTATTTGAATAATTAGTAATAGTCATATTAACAAATTAAAAAGAGAACCACATAATCTTATCAATTAATGTAGAAAAGTATTTGACAAAATTCAATATTAATTCATTATAGAAATTCCTTGCAAACTAGGAATATATATGCAGTTGTCGTCGTTAACTCTAAATCACAATGACCCCATGTGTGTCAGAGAACTCTGTGCTCCACAGAGTTTTCCAGTGACTTCTTTGGAAGTCAGTCACCAGGTATTTCTTACAAAGTTTCTCTGGGTGGACTTGAATTGCCAATATTTTGGTTAGTAGCGGTGGCAGTCACCTAATCTGATGTCAATATAAGGATTAAGAATGTAGGGGTGGAGTCTAGCTTGTCAATCTGGAGATAGCCAATGTGATCTCTGTGTGGGCATGGCCATCTCCTCTGAGAATTCTGGGAAATCCAGCGGGAGGTGTTTCCCCTTTGGAGTTGGGAGACTCATGACTCACTCCCTGGGAGACATTGTAGCTGACAAGACACATGGCAGCATATTGATAGACCCTGAGCCCTGGAAAATGGAGGAGCCATGGGGAGACTCCTGCCAGTGCTGAGATGCTTCTATCGCCACTGCATACATGACACTCTGCACCCATTGGTCTGTGATTGTCCTGGTGTCATTGCATGTGCTTTGTGAGTCTGAAGAGGACTTATAGATTCGTATTGGACATACGGGCTAATATCAGACGTATGACCTTGACTGGACTGGGCTGGCATGCTTTCTCAATGTTCAATTGCTCTTATATATACACAATTGCTCTTTCTTATACACATATATGTGTTTATGAATTTGTTTCTCTAGTCTACCTGGACTAACACAGTAGCTGAGCGTTTATATCATCTAGGAATTATAGACTATACGAGGAAGATTTTTTAAAGTTCATGACAAAAATAGAGTTGAAATATAATGGCACCTATCCTCAGGTTTTTTGAAGTCCTCTTGTATCCAAAAATCTCTCAAAACTCAATGAGAAGAAAACAAAAATGGGCAAAAGACAAAAAAGGCAAAAAACAAAACAGTTTTTATGGATAATAAATAAGCCCATGAAAAGATGTTCAACCCCATAATTCATTACAGATAGACTAATTAACATCACAATTTGATGTCACTAGATAAAGACATATTAAACTGCTTCAATAAAGATTACAACCATGGGAAACATATGGGTAGTGCTGTAAATCAGAATTAACCCAATGGCAGCAGGCTACATGCCTATATAGGAGACCTGATGACACAATGGGTTACTTTTTGAGTGCTAACTGCAGCTTCATGGGAGAAAGTACTGACAATTATCTCCCGTCAAGATTATGGCGTAGAAGACACTATGAGGCAGTTCTCCTCTGTCACATGGAGTTGATACTAACCCAAGAACATGTAAAAAAATTAGCACCTAACTATTTGAAGGACTTAAAGGTAAAGGATTATGCCAAGTGGAACCTAGGATGAGTATAAATGGAGCTCGACCTGAATATTTACATGTGTTATAGTTTAAAATATAACTTTTAAAAATGGGTCATCCATGATGCTTAAAATGACATCCGAACGATAGAATTCAGGAGCTTAAGCAAGGTTAGCAAGAGTTGGCTTCTCTTCAGTTTTTGTCTATTGTACCAACTGGGGTTCTGTTTCTATCCTGGAATTAATGTCTGTGAATGGAACAATGGAATATGCTGATTGGCTGGCCTCAATCCTGTGCTTATTGCTGGTCACACGAGGGTGAAGGTGAGGGTACAGTGGATCCAATCTATGTGAACTACAAGTGAGGGAGAAAAAGCTCTTAAAGAAAAATCACATCGCCGTAGGACCAGAGTGAAGACAATATATGCTCGATAGAAACTCTAGATATCTCTGACTTCTGTCTGGTATTTGTTTGACTCTGCATTATATTATACTCGGTTGGCTATCTGATTTCTTATTGGTAAATGATTAGAAACCAATAATTTTAGCTGCTAACAAGATGCACATCATCTTACACAGGGGAGATGTTCACTGGTATTAGTTGCACCAACGAGTGATAGATTGGGTGACACCTGTTCATCAAAATCTTAAACTACATGTTTATGTAGATGTCAAGAGCCACTAGCAGCCTCTTATTTCATGCAACCTTGCCTCTCTCTATCCAGGCTGTAACCTGTACAGCTCTGTTTCCAACCACTGCAAATCAATCATTGCATCGTCATCCATCATGTCTGAGTTCTTAGTAAGGAAGGTGTCTTTCTTTCCACATTAGCAATTTGGGTGGATGAAAGAGTCATAAAGATGTATGACAGGAGAGTGGAGAATTGGATTAAACAAGGTTAAACAAGATTCCGTTTTCTGGGTCCCTCTTCACTGTAGACATTTTGGTGATCCCCAGAATGAAAAGGCGAATTGTTTGCAAGTACTTTTCTACTGACTCTTGAAAGAAAGCTGTATTGAAACATTTTTGCACTGTTATTGGAACAGCAGGAACCCTGGTTGCTGATGTGTGTGTTATACGTACATCTGCTAGCTCTAAGGCCAGCAGTTTGAAACCATCATCTGATCCTTAGAAGAAAGATGAAGGTTTCTATACCTGTATATTTACAGTATCAGACACTCATGGGGACATTCTGCTCAGAGGAGTTGATTCTATGGCACCACGATTTTGAGACGGGAATAGTTGAGCTGGGAACAGTAATTTAAGTAAACATGACTTGTTTATTTTAAAGTTATCAAAGGACGCATTTTTATTCACCTGAAATCATACATTGTGGTAGCTATGGGGTCCCAAACCACAACAAAGCATGTTATGATCTGGCCCTGGCTTCCCTGCTTCTCTCATCATCCTTCCACTCCCCTCAGTCTGGGAATGTTCCATGCCCATTCCCCTTCTGCCTATTTCTCAGACTCACCCACTTTCATTTCAAGGTCCTTGCAATTGTCTAACCCTTAAGGTTTTTCAACCTTGGAATGGTTGACATTTTGGACCAGATAATTGTTTGTTACTGGGAGCAGTCGTGTGTATTGCACGACTGTGTTTGGGTCTCTCTACCGACGAGATGCTGACAGCACCCCAGAAAGCTTGACTGCAGTGAGAACCACTGTTCTAATGGGAATAGTTTCGCTCCATGCTGGGCATGCCTGTGGTGCTTGTATCATCCCAAGAGTAGCCTCACACTGACTTTCCCTGGGACCCTGTTTATCCTTCTGGTCAGTCTTCAGCACAGTGCACCATCTCCTTCACAATAAACCCTCACAGGGCGTGTGAGCTTGTTGGTTCAGGTATTGTTTTTTCTCTTTCTCCCCCACTGAAATATAGGCTTCCTACAGAGAGGAAGTACATATATCCTCCTTCCTCCTACCCCCTTTCTTTGAATCTTCCTCCTTCCCTTTTCCTCTTGTGCCTCATTTCCTCCTCTCTGTTTATTCTCTCCCCTTTCTCTTTCCCCTTCATTGATGAAGCATCGAAATATGCACCAAGCCACAGAAATCATGAGATAGAGTTTCTGCCCCTTGTGCCCTTACAGTCCTACCAAGGAGACAGGCTGGAGACAACTATACTTAATGCTACCTTTTACACATCACACTATTGTGTTACAAATAAACTGTCTAAGGGAATGTCTGTGAAGCCAGGATGGCTTTGAGACATACTTTTCACATTATGCTCATAATATGGTATTCACGTGTGTTGCCTTCCTCCCCTTTCTTGGTTGTTATGTTTTTCAGAGAAGATTTTATATGGTCATCTCTATAGGTCCCCTTTCCAGCATGTACCATGTTGTTTGTAGCACAGCAAACACACAATAGCTGCTTATTGACTCAATTAGAAAATAATGTCTCTTCAAAATCCTGGTATGGGGAGATTTCTATCTCTTCCCTCCCTCCTTATCTCTCTAATTGGAATAGAAAAGAATATTTCCAGTCATTTTGCTGAATATAAGGACATCTCTACTGGGAAGCAGGGAGTCTTTTAATCTATCCAATCCCTCAAAAGCCATAAGGGGCACGTGGCATTGAGATGGAACCAGGTCCCTGGCTGGGGATGCATGGAAAGAAATAGCAAACACTCTGTAATTCAGAGAAGGGAGAGCTGTGGGACTGGAAAATCATAAGTGGTGCTACTCAGTTTACACTGTGACCTGTTCACACACAAAAGAATATTGAAAGTGCCTGGAAGACACATTTGTGAAGTCTCAAGAACACCAACCTTGCTGCCATCTTGTCCATGCCAAGTCATAGTGATCTTAAAAAACAGGGTAGTGCTGCTCTTGTGAGTTTCTGAAGAAGCCACAATTCTCTGTACAAAATATACACACAGCTATATATGCATACCTAAAGAAAACCATACACATACATATAGTTTTTCCTTACTACTAAGAAAGAGGTGGATTTAGTTCAGATTACACGGTTTTGTAGATTTATAGACTTTCAAATTTTTCCCTATGGCTAAAACCAGAGGCCCTGAACTTGTAGATTCTAAGTTATGTTAACAGTACTTTCTTCTCCAAATGCGGCCAGTATCAATGCCCGCCTCTACCCAAGTCTTCAGAGCAGGGGACCTGCTGCAATTCAGATAGGGTTTCCAACGGATGCCTGCTGATAATGTACATTTCCACCCACTGAGCGCTCACAATCAAAATCTGGCAATTCTCATAGGTCTTATAGACCAAAGATCTGTTTTTAAGTGCTTTTTTTTTTAAGGTGATTCTGATTCTGGTCAACTTGTCGTAGAAATGCAAAATCCCAGCAAGGGCTGAACAGGAAGGAGTGATTTTAAAGCCCTGGATTCAGATTGGGGGGGGGGGGCAAATCAAACAGATGGTAGGGAAAGAAAGGGGCTTTGTATTTCAACCTGCTTAAAAAAACGGATGGTGCTGTCTGTGCTTTAAGACCACACGACAGTGATCAATCCAAAGCTCTGGGGAGAAGTACAGTGGGAGGAAAAGAATCAGAGATAACAAACACAAAAAAGACTGGGCAGGTCATGGACCACCTGAAATCCTGTTTTACTAAACAGAAACTGTACTGACAGCAGAAGAATGTTTTGTTTGTCTCAGAATACTTATTTAAATGCTTGATGTGTTGGTTTTAACCAGGCAGGGGTCCGCTAGAACACCAAGCTTCCCTCATATGATCTAGAATCAAGGGGGGAAAGCTTTAACAAGACTCAGTGTCCGACCAAGAATTCTGGGCTGTTCGTACCAGTCAATAAAAGGGCATCATTTACTGCACACCTGGCAAGTGTTGGGCTAAAGGTTGCTGCTGTTAATTCCTGTCAAGTCATTTCTGACTCAAAGAAGCTCACTGCACAACAGAACAAAGCACTGCTGGCTCCAGTGCCATCTCCACAATGTGTGAGCCTATTGTTGCAGCTGGTGTCAATCCACCTTGTGGAGGGATTTCCTCTTTTTCACGGCCCTTTACCAAGCTTGATGTCTGTCTGTAGGGACTGGTCTCCCCTGTTAACATGTCCAAAGTACCAGAGACTCAGTCTTCTCATTCTTGCTTTTAAGGAGCATTCTTCTAAGGCCGATTTGGTTGCCTTTCTTAAAGTCTATCTTAAAGTGTATCTTCACTATTCCTCAACAGCACCATCATTCAAATGCATCAATTTTTTCATCGTCCTGAGTCAATGTCCAACTTTCACATCCTCAGAGGTGATTGACTATGGCTGCTTCAGACGCACATTCATATTCCTCAAAGTGACATCTTTGCTCTCCATGACTTTACAGAGGTCTTATGCAACAGATTTACTCAATGCAGGGTGGGGTTTGATTTCTTGGCTGTCTCTTCCATGAGCACTGAGAGTTTCTTCAAGCAAGATCAAATCCTTGACAACTTCAGTCTCTTCTTTCTTTATCGTAATGTTATCTATTGGACCAGGTGTAAGGACTTTTATTTATTTTGTTTTAATTGGGATCTCGTACAACTCTTAGCACAGCCCATTGTGTCAAGCATATTTATACATTTGTTGCTATCATCATTCTCAAAACAATTGCTTTCTACTTGAGCCTTTGGTATCAGCTCCTCGTTTTCCCCCTCCCTCCCTGCTCCCCCCTCCTCATAAACCCTTGAAAATTTATAAATTATTATTATTTTGTCATATCTTACACTTTCCGATGTCTCCCTTCACCCACTTTTCTGTTGTCCATCCCCCAGGGAGGAGGTTTTATGTGGAAGTCTGTAATCAATTTTGCCTTTCTGCCCCACCCATCCTCCACCCTCCCCATATTGCTGCTCTTACCACTGGTCCTGAAGGAATTATCTGTCCTGGGTTCCCTGTGTTTCCAGTTCCTATCTGTATGAGTGTGCATCCCATGGTTTAGTTGGATTTGTAAGGTAGAATTGCAAATATTATAGTGGGGGGTGAGGAATCATCATCCTTCCTACACTGTACCCTCACTGGCTTGTCTCCTTCCCATGAGCCTTCTGTAAAGGGATGTTCAGTTGCTTACAGATGGACTTTGGGTCTACATTTCACACTCCCCCTTATTCACAATGATATGTTTTTTTGTTCTTTCATGCCTTATACCTGATTCCTTCGATACCTCGTGATCACACAGGCTGGCGTGCTTCTTCCATGTGGGGTTTGTAGCTTCTGAACTGCATGGTCATTTGTTTACTTTTAAATCTGTAAAACCCCTTATGCTATATCTTTTGATAGCTGGGCACTATCAATTTTCTTCACCACAGTTGCTTATGTACCCACTATGTCTTCAGCAATCGTGCTGGGAAAGTGAGCATCATGGAATGCCAATTTTTATTTTCTTGACACTGAATTGTAATCCCCATTGAAGGCCGCAATCCTTAGTTTTCCTCAACAAGTACTTCAAATCCTCTTTGATTTCAACAAGCAATGTTGAAATACACCATAGGTAGTCTATCTGTATGTCAAGCAAATAATTTGGACTATATGAAGAAATATGTTGTATCAGGATTAGAGGAAGCTTTTTAACAAACTGTGATATGCAGATGACACAACCTTGCTTGCTCAAAGTGAGGAGAATTTGAAATACATGTTCATGAAGATCCAGGTCTACAGTCTTCAATATTGGCTAAAGATAGATATTGCTATCCTGATTGTGTGTGTGTGTGTGTGTGTGTGTGTGACTGTGGATAAAGCCCTCAACTGCCAACCAGCTGATCAGCAGTCTGAATCCATCAGCCTGTCTGTGGGAGAAAGTTATGCCAGTCTGCTCCCATAAGCAGACTTTGAAACCCTATGGGGCATTTCGACTCTGTCCTGTGGGGCCTGTCTGCAAAGCAGTGAGTTGGGTGATAGAGGAAAAAGGCTCAGAGAGGTAGCGTGACTTCCTGGAAGGTACACAACATTAAGTGACAAAAGCAGTGTAAGGAAAGTCCAATAGGGAATTGTTAACTCTTAGAAAAGAATCTGGGTGCACAG